>VDFB02305626.1:0-17255 GCA_007258455.2 Sequoia sempervirens | reverse complement strand
CTCACTATACTCATTTGTCTAGATTGTCCTTGTAACAGTGATCGGTGCTTTCAAGTCTATTTAAACAATCCTTTCTACATTGCTGCAAGTATACTTGATCATCCAATAGCACATTGCAAGGTCAGCTTTCCAAATTGTCTTTTTGCTTTTCTTGAAATGCAATTGAAATTCTTCAATATAATGACTACATAAAATTTTGTTTCATGTTTTCATTTTTCCATCTTGTATTCCTCATCTCTCTTGTTCCATTTTCGTAGACATGTTACTATTGCAATCAAATGTGTAAAACGTTTATGTCCAAAGAAATTAGACACAGGAGTGGCAATATGTTACACAACCTTGTGTTATGCATTTATAGCAGTTTTTGAATTGCATTTCAAGAAAAGCATAAATTAATTTTTTATTCATATTACTTCATCTATGGCATTAACAACTTTTGCAATAATTATTAGAGACATTGAGTTCAGTGTTGAATAGTTCTATTGTTCATGTCATGACTTCAACATTTCTTTTCTTATGTTGCTTAGTTTTTATAGACCTCTATGCTCTTCCTTGATATTGTTATGCAATCAATGGTCTGAACATTCAAGATATTGGAATACTATGCCCACTTCTACCCCACAAGACAATGCATATATGTTTCTTTCACCCATTACATGTCAAATTGCATTACCTGACAAAGTTAACATGCGAAAACCAAAGTGTCCATTATGAATACTTAATGCATTCCATGGGACCACATTTCTTTGAAGAGTTTGTTTGAGCAGTTCGCTTCCCTTATATATGCTTCCATATTTTGCATATGTGCCTATGAGCACATTAACTATAACAGTTCACAAAATTCCTTTATCCTTTATGCTTTCACCATAGCGAAAAAGCTCAAAGCAATTGTAGAGCTTAGGTTTAGAGAACACGGGCTTGCAGAACACAAAAAACAACATACACAAAGTAATAGATATGCATAGCAAGTGGCTTAACTCTATATTAAATGACCAAAGTACCCTGCCCATGCGTGGCCACCAAGCCATTACAGCGCGTTCACCTCCAGCCAGATGCCACTTAATGCATTTAATTTGTATTCATGCACTGTGTTTGCATTTTCCTCATATTTTAATGCATTTAATCTGCATTCATGGATTACGTGCCTCTAGCCACCAGTTTTAAAACTATGCCTTTGTTTAAATTTATTTAATCAATTTATGCATTCGCATTTTCCCGGATTTTTAAGACGGAAATGATTTATAAAGCTACTCGGACGAATAGGAAAATAGATAAATGCTAATTTTCCAATATAAAAAATAGCTCTCCAAATTCAAACTATACAAAAAATAAGTAATATGTTAAATGGCGAAATGTGATTGGGCGATGCTACCAGTTAAAAGCATTCCAGGCAAATGCATACGCAAATTAAAAATGGGTTCACAGCAAACAACTTTTGATTTTGAATCCATATGCATTGTTTGATTAAAACTAGTGGCTGAAGGTACATAATTCATTGATCCAAAATCAATGCATTCAATGGCATCTGACTAAAGGAGAGACTGTTTGGATTGCTATTTAGTCTTTCAATATATAACAAGGTTCAAGGAGAAAACTCTCATTATCGCACACATTGAAATAATTTTGGTTCCAAAGCTCTCTTTATGGGACCGCTTTGAAGTAATAAAAAATACTCAAACTTTACAGGGCTCACATGCATGAAGTAAAATGGACAAGATGGTTTATACATAATTCCTATCAAACATAGATGAAACCTTCTCATTTCAACAAGAAATTTGAATAGATAATACTAAAAGTAGTTTAAAATATGAATTTATAATCAAAGTATAAGAATGCCTTAGCTACAATTGCAGAGTTTAGGTTTACATTGTTCCAAACTTCTCATTATGGCATAGGTTAACAACACATTGGTTCTAAAGCTCTCTCTATGAGACACCTCTACAACAATTGAAGATATATAGTCTTTACAGGACTAACATGCAGTCAACAGAATAGACAAAAGGGCTTCTACATAATCCCTTTCAAACCACATTTCATGGATCCACATTTATTCGATGACTTTTGTCAAACAGTTCACTTGCCTTTTGTATGCTTCTATTTTTTGCATACGTGCCTATGAGGACAATTGCTATGACATTTCACAAAATTCTTCTATTTACATGCTTCCATGCATCCTGCCCATAGGTACACATATACATGCATCCATGTGTACTACAATACATGCATGTATGTATACATGCATGCATGGATATATGTATCTATGCAAATTCATATGCAATCCATGGATATTTCCATACATGCATATTTAAGCATTTATGTATCCAACTATGCATGTATCTATCTATCCATGTAACTATGTTTCTATGTATTCTTCTACCTATATATGCATCCACGCATATATGTATCTGTGCTTCTATGTGCATATGTATACAAGCACCTATCCATATATGTGTCGATGTATCTATGGATACATGTATTCATAGATACATGTATCTACGCATCTATGGATACCATGATGGATGTCCACATCCGTGTATCTATGGATACATGTATCAAGTAGCTCATTTCTGGGTCTTGACTTTGCAGCAACAACATCTCCTGTGACTACACAAATCTGCAGAATAACAAAACTGAAATGCTCAAAGTAATCACAATGCATCTCTAGTCACTTAAATCTATATTCCATGACAAATCCACATGCCATTTAATGCATTCACTTTGAAACACAAACAACAAAACAGATAAATACCACTTTCCAAATAAAAAAAATAACTTTTGAAACATCAACATCTTGAATTAAATAGCAATATGCACAAAGTGATCATGTTACCCTAACTAGATGACTATGAGGCACATGTTACCTATGCGATCTAAAATCTAAAGACACTAAGATATGCAATTGCTTATTGCCTCAAGCACTAAGTGCACTTGATATGCACTACCATTCACATTTTCCTAATTTCATGATCTAAAAACTCAAGGATCTCAACACCTTGTTGTGTATGACAAAGAGTAAGGAATGGGCCTTGAGCTTTTCTTCTGTACATCTATCTACACAATCAGCCCTATGATGATTTTATAAAGCATAATCAATAAGAAACTGGCAATTGTTGCACCCTATGATGAAAGAAATGATGACTTCATAGGCTTTTTATTCCATTCATTTGCATTTCCAGGCTTCACTATCTTTTCTTCCTATTTCAAATACATTTAATAATCTACTTATATCTTGCATTTAATTTTCTATGTAGAACTGAAAAAAGTTAAATTCATACCATTTCCACTCCATTCATTTTCAAATTCAGGTTTCCATATCCATATACACCTATGCACAAGTACATGTTATCCAACATATTAACACACACATGGTTTCCTAGTGCTAATTTGTCAATTGCCTTTGATCAACAATTCAAATCTACACAAGGATAATTGTAATTATTTCTTTGTTTTAATTATTATGTCAACATGTACAATGATTACATGTACACATATATACATGCATACCTCTATGCATGGATGCATAGAAAGACTATGTTTCATGAGATTTTAAAAGAGTTCAGTTGCTCTCTCTATGATTCCATATTTTGCATGTGTGCCTATCACGACAATAACCACAATATTTGACAATACCCCTCTATCCTTTATGACAACACTTTTGTTCCAAAGCTCTCTTTATGGGACAGCTGTGCATTGCCTCCGAGACTCGGATGAAAGATTTTAATGGATAACACCTAAAATGATCTTAACTATGATTTTATAATCAAAGTATCCAAATGCATTGCAGCAATGCGACACCCAACTTCCATTTAAGATGTACAACGAAAGTAAACAGAAGGAAAAATGCATTTGCTTCAAAGTTTATAAAGCAATTTCAACACATTCTCTAGCCACTGTCCATAATATGGTTTTCTACCAGCATACTCCTTCAACCTTCTTTAGGTCTTATTGCTATTTTGTTAATTGACTTTGATTAAAAGGTGAAAATGTGAAATGTGCCCAAGGATAATTATACTTATTACTCTCTTTTAGTTGTTATATATTCAAAGACTAATTAGGAATCCAAACAGCCTCCTCTTTAGTTAGATGCCATTCAATGCATTGATTTTGGATAAATGAATTATGTATCCTTAGCTATGCTTTCAAAGAATAAGTCGACAGTGTGTTGCTTTGAGCTTTTCCGTTGTCATGATAGCATAGAGCATAGAGGGATTTTGTTAAAAGTCATGTTTATTGTCCTCATAGGCATAAATGCAAACAATGGGATATGCACATGTAAATATCTCTTTCTCTTCATCTTATTATGTATCTGTGCATCCATAGATGCAATCATGCCTATATCGATTTATGCATATATCTCACCATCTCTTTGTGCATCTGTCTATATATGTATGGATGTATCTACGGCTACATGTATACATCAATTTATGCATATATGCACCTATGGATAACATGCACACATCCATGTATATATGCATCTATCGATATGTTGCATGGATACATGTATATATGCATCTATGGACTCATGCACCTATGTATATGTCTTTGTCTCTGCCCATTTGCAGATGCATACATGCATATTTCTACACATCCATGTATCTGCACAACTCTCTCTGTAACATATCTATCTCTGTCTGTATACATGTGTCTATGCATCCATCTATACATGTGTGCATGTAAAACATGCACATATGCATTTGTGCACCTATACTGGCCACCCATGGCCACCAAGCCATTCCAGCACCTTCCCCATGACCCAGATGCCATTTAATGCATTTACTTCAATTATTTTAACCTCTCTATGTGTTCGCATTTTCCTGATATTTCAATGCATTTAATTTGTAGTCATGGATTGCATACCTCTACTCACCGTTTTATTAACTATGCCTTTCCTTAAATTTATTTAATCAATCTATGCAATCACATTTCACTGATTTTCTATAACAATAATGATTTATAAAGCTATTCTGATAAATAGGAACAAATAAATGTTAATTCTCCAATATAAAAAAATCAAAAGTTGTATGTTGACATACAATCATGCATATTGTCCATACATGCATATATGCATATATTCCTTCATCCATATTTCCATGTGTATATGAATACATCCTTTCATGTAGCATATGCATTTGTATCTATATGCAAATATGCATGGATCCATGTATACATGAATTCATTTCTCTATCTATCCATGTAGTTCTCTCTTCTGTGTATACATGTGTCTGTCGATGCATCCATGCATATATCTGTGAATAGCTCTACGTATTTCTCTGTCCATGCATTTATTGTTTTCTAACGCATCAGCATTTGCATTTTTTCAGTTTCATGACCTACCATATTTATTGTTTTCATTTTGTCTTTTTTTACAAGTTTTTGGTAATGCTAATCCGTCTTGACGTATCTGTTTGCATTCCTACTAGAAACGGTCTAATCACTCCAATGGTTACATATAAGATATTCGCTGCTCAAAAACAAAATGTACATATATTTCCATATTTTAAATCTACATTAGCTTGGGTGATTTCTAAGACATAAGTAAGGTGTTTATAGAAGCTTGTAGTTAGTTTATTATCATCCTATTATGAATTGTGTTCTTCTTGGAAACTTTGAGAACTTGTCTCTTGAAACTGACTTACTATTAACAAGTATTTGTAGTATATTTCTTACTCTATTGTTTTCATATCGACTCTTGCATATCCTTGCCTCCCATATCAAATACTTTTCATAACTTATTCATATACCTTACTTGCATCTCATCATTCTCTCAATTCCCTCTCGTTGTCCCACGTGCATAACTCATTCTTCTTTTTTACCCTCACATATCTCTATCTATCTATACGTCAAATGTACCTTCATCCATCACAACAAAATTCACACCATACCAAACAAAGAAAAAGATGAAGAAAATATCAAGGTTATGCAATTAAACACTGAGGGCTTTCAAAATAACTATCATAAAATATACTTGTATTCAAGAGCTCTTTTCAAAACATTTTTTGTACATCTTGTTTATTACAGATAACTAAGAGCACGTATGACAGTTTCTTGGAGACTAAAATGTATCATCAGATTTAACAAATATTTACATGTATACATACATTCATATGCATCCTTAGATATCCTTTATACACTTGTTTAGAAAACAATAATGTATATGTTTCAAATGCAAATTGTTTCTGACATTTCTAACTTTATGCATGTAGGCATATATAGATTCTTGTTTATGTACCAAATTACATGGACACATGTACACATCCATGCATGCACTAATGTTTACATGGATCCATGTATTTATGCATTCCTTCCATATATGCATTGGTGATAAGTAGTTCATTTTCCCTATTTTCTTTCGTTTGCTACCGCAAATGCAAGTTGAGTCTCATTGTGCTTTGATGCATTTCAAATTCTTTGATTATAAATTTCCATTTCTAATCGATTTTAGTGTTTTCCATTCAAAATTTCTCGTTCAAATGTCAAGGATGCTTTTCACTCTTCTATGCATTATGAGCACATGGATACATGTATACATGCATGCATGTATACATAGATGGCTCAAGCATTCTTACAAATCTTTAAGATTATTTGTATTTAATAATTCAAACAAAAATATACTACATTTTTGCTTCCTGAATCAAATCATAGAGTACATTTCTTACTGCAAATGTATACATACACACATGTAGAAATACAAGTATTCATTGCTATATCTATCAAAAAAGTCCATGTATTTTTTATTTTCATAGTATATGCATAATAACTTCTACTTTGTTTTCTCTTTTGACTCTTGTATCCTTAAATATCATTATATATTTATATCTATTCTTCTCTTGTCGCATTTTGATGAAGCTCAAGGATCTCGGCACCTTGTTCAGTACGAAGGAGAGTGAGAAATGGGACATGAGTCTTTTTTCTATGCTTGTATTGAGACACTTAGCCCTATGATGATTTTTAAAAGCATAACCAATAACAACCTAGACATTCTTCCACCCTTTGTTAGAAGAAATGATCACTTCATACCCTATCGATTCCATTCATTACCATTTCTACCCTTGTACGTCCTTTCTTCTCAAATCAAATACATTTCTAAATCCATTTATATGCTTGCCTTGCAATCACACCAATGTGTTGCATTCCTCAGAACATGCACTTACAGACCACAAAAACAACACACGCAAAGTAATAGAGATGCATAACAACTAGCTTAACTCTATATTAAATGACCAAAGTACCCTGGCCACACGTGGCCACCAAGCCATTCTAGCCCCTTCACCTCGAGCCATATGCCATTTATTGCATTTAATTTGTATTCATGCATTACGTATGTCTACCCGCCAGTTCTATAAACTATCCCTTCGCTTAAATTTATTTAATCAATTTATGCGCTCGCATTTTCCTGATATTTTAATGCATTTAATCTGCATTCATGGATTACGTACCTCTAGCCGCCAACTTTTAAACTATACCTTTGCTTACATTTATTTAATCACTTTATGCATTCAAATAGCTTTTCAAATTCAAACTATACAAAAAAAAAGTAATATGTTTAATGGCAAAATGTGATTGGCCAATGCTACCAGTTAAAAGCATTCCGGGCGAATGCATAAGTATTCCTGCCATTCGATTCATTCTCATATCCAGGCTCGCATATCCTTGCCTCCCATATCAAATACTTTTCATAACGCATTCATATACCTTACTTCAATCTCATCATTCTCTCAATTCCCTCTCTTTGTTGCACTTACATAGTTCATTTTTCTTTATTACCCTTACATAGCTTTATCTATCTATAGCTCAAATATACCTTCATCCATCACAACAAAATTCACACCATACCAAACAGAGGGAAAAATGAAGAAAATATCAAGGTTATGCAATTAAACACTGAGGGCTTTCAAAATAACTACCATAACATACAATTGTATTCAAGAGTTCTTTTCAAAACGTTTTTTCTACATCCTGTTTATTACAGATAACTAAGAGCACGTATGACAGTTTCTTGGAGACTAAAATGTATCATTAGATTTAACAAATATTTACATGTATACATGTATTCAAATGCATCATTAGCTATCCTTTATACACTTGTTCAAAAAACAATAATGTAATATTCTTTTGTTTCGATCATAAATGTTTGTTGTATATCTTTCAGATGCAAGTTGTTTCTGACATTTCTAACTTTATGCACACAGGAATATATAGATTCTTGTTTACATACCAAATTACATGGGCACATGTACACAGCGTTACATGCTTAAATGTTTGCATTGATCCATATATTTATGCATTCCTTTGATATATGCATTGCTAATAAATAATTAATCTTTCCTGTTTTCTTTCATTTACTACTGCAAATGCAAATTGTTTCTAACATTTCTAGCTTTATGCACGCAAGCATTTATAGATTCTTGTTTACATACCAAATTACATGGACACATGTACACATCCATGCATATATAAATGTTTACATGGATCCTATTCCTATGCTTCCCTTCGATATATGCATTGCTAATAAGTAGTTTCTTTCTCCTATTTTCTTTCGTTTAATACTGCAAATGCAAGTTGAGTCTCATCACGCCTTCAAACTCGTTCAAATGTCAAGGATGCCTTTCACTCTTCTCTGCATTATGTGCACATTGATACATGTGTGCATGCAGACATGTATACATAGATGCCTTGAGCATTGTTACAAATGTTTCTCTGTCAATAATTTCAATGCATAGTGCTATAAACATGTGAATAATTTAAGTGTAGCTACATTTTACCTCAGGTAATAAGGTTCTTTATATCTTTGCAAATTATTTTTGTTTAATATATATACACAAAAATATTTAATTGTATTACGTAAACAAGATTAAGATCTTATTTATAACAAAATCAATAGCTTTCTAATGATTCATCGAAGAATTTATTGTAATATTTATTTGACTTTTTACATTTTAATAAATCAAATTATTGCATTTTATTCTCAATGCAAAGTGCTATAGACATTTCAACTATTTTAGTGTAGCTACATTTTATCTTACGTAATAAGGTTCTTTGTATCTTTGCAAATTATTTTTTGTTTAATATATATACACAAAAATATATATTCGTATTACATAAACAAGATTAAAATCTTATTTATAATAAAAACAATAGCTCCCTAGGGATTCATCTAACAATTTATTGTAATATAATTACATTGTTCTATACACAAAAATATGTTTTCGTATTACATTAACAAAATTAAAATCTTATTTCTAGTAAAATCAATAGCTTTATATAGAGCTAAGTTTCATATTACATTAAAAAAAAGATTAATTCATCTTTAAAAAGTTTACAAATACACATTACACTACCACACTAAACATAATTTTATTTAGAAATAGACATTAAAGCAAAAAAAAGAAATATGGTAAACTTTGTTTGAAAATGCATATAGATATGTGTCTATATGCAATAATGCGGGGACATGTAAAAAATGCAATATTTTTTGGCCTTTGGACACATGTTTTTGTAAATTGTTGCAAATGATATTTGATGCTTTCGAAATATTCCTACATCAAAACTTTGTTCGAATTGAAATGACTAATGAATTTATCGGCCGAAAGGTTTATTAAAAATCAAAATTAAAAATTGTGCAAATGCAACTTGAGTCTCCTCCTGCTTTAAGACTTGTTCTGATGCCGACAATGCTTTTCACTCTTTTATGCATTGTGTGCACGTGGATACATGTATACATGCATGCATGTATACACAGATAACTCAAGCATTATTACGAACATTTAAGATTACTTGCATTTAATAATTTAAACAAAACAACAATATATTTTTGCTTCCTCAATAAGATCATAAAGGATGTTTCTTGTTGCCAATGTGTACAAACTCATAAAATTACAAGTATTCATTGGAATATCTATTAAAAAGTCCATGTATACATGGTGCCCAAATATACAATTTTGGGACCACGTTACCCATGGACCCTAAACATTGCACGCATTAATGCACCATTGCAAATTATTTCAAACTTTCCTACCTAAATTTAATACATTTATATTCCTATCTCCTATCTAATTCCTTTTTCTCACTCATAGCTAGATGTTTTTTACCTCTCGACAGGAACTCGACGCTTGCGTCACTTGTTATTATATTATTCTTTCTATTTTTTAAAGTTTCTCCAAAAAAAAATCTGTTATAAAAATAATAAAAATATATCCCCATAGATTTAAGGAAGCACTAATAAAGCATTGCAACTAGGACTAACACGTTGTTCACGAGACGTCATTTGACAGCAACAGAATTCATCGGCGTTTTATCATAAAACTTGTGTTTGGACAGCGAGGTTGACGTTGAAATTCGGGGCATCTTTCTTTCAACATCCTCGATGCAATTGCAGAATCTACATTTTCATGTGAGTGGAGTCAGCAATGTCGGAAAATATATTCCAGTTGTAACACTTCCAAACACAAACTGCTTTCAACTCATACCTTCCCCGTAAACTTGTCTGTACCGTATTCACATGCGACATAATACACTAAGAATTGGCGTACAATCAACGAATACTTTCCGTATAAATACGCTTCAGATCATATACTATTTTGACGGTACAAATATCCTACTCATCTGAAACACTTACATGGGCACTTCCCTGCATGTCAGAAAATGCTTGTGACGGTCGTCCTTTGTGGGCCTAAATTTGAAGGACCCTCCAAAATATTTCAGTCCTTGGCAAGATATTTATACAGTGTACGCAAATGACATTGAGATTTGTCGGTAGAAAATTGTGTTCAGAATTTTTAAGGTATATATTTTTTCTGATTTATTATTAATTTTTTGTATTATTATAAAATGTGATTTGAAATTTTGACTTAAAAATATTTATTTGTTGGGAAAAAGATTTCAATTATAGTATGTTTCAATTATCCTTAATTGATACATGCTAATTAAAAGCTCAGTAAGAAAAAATTCAAATGTATCAATAGTTGTTCATATATATATACAATAGTTAAAAATAAAATAAAATTAATTGGAGTTGTACAACTTTATTGGTACCAATAAGACATTTGTGCATATTTACTAAATCAATTGTGCAAATTTTGTGGTGGTCAAAACGAATGGTTATCAAGGCAATAGAGAATGGTGGTCAGAATGAATGGTTTATCAAGGCAATAGAGAATATGTATTAGACGTCACCTTCACATGACCACTTTTTGACCTTTTTGTACATAGTGAATCTTCTTGTGTTCGTTATAACTATCCAAAAGTCGAAACAATAGCTATAAGTTTTTAAATCGCATACAAAGAAACCCAAAAAAAATTGTCAAAATCGACATACCATTTAGGAGCTTAGGGCGCCTAACGTTAGTTCTAATCGCTACTAGTGCCCTTCCCCTATAACTATTTATATTTATCAATATTTCAATCCATAAGAAAGATATAGATCATGTATTTATCTTCGTTTTGGAAGAGATATGAAGTATTTTTAGTATCAAAATTATAATTTGTTGTTAGACTCTCATCCTCGCCTTCAAAAAACTCAAAACACATCATCATAAATATTTTGAAATTTTACAAATGAAATATCTCTATCTTTGGAGAAACTTGACACAACCGAAGCTTAGAAATTGATGGTCTATGTTATGTTTTTATTAATTTTGGTTGAATTTGTTTAAGTTAAAGCAAAGTGATAAATGATTTTGAGAAATATATTTGTAAATATTTTATTATAGGTCATTTTATTACATATGTTTTAAAAAGTTTATAATAATAAAAAATTATTAAAATTGTAAATAATTAAAATGCTCTATTATTTAATCTTAATAATAGTTACCAATTATTGAAGGTTTTGACTTTGTTCAAAGGTTTTTGGTTTATTAGTGAAGTTGAAAGGTTTTGAATGAATTAGGGATCACATTTTATTGATTGTAAGGCCTCTTAATATAAAAAACAAGATGAGGTCAAAATCACATCTCAAGTGAATTTGACAAAATGGATAGCCCTTGGTCCTTACACTAAATTGAAGAGAGGAGGTTATTCATACACCTTTGAGTCAAGCTCTTGATACCAACTGGATGCTAATATGATTCAAGATGTTTATCATTTTAACATTTTGATTGTCTATTTATTTCTATAAAATGACAAACATGAAAATTTACAATAGCCAACAAATTTCTATTTGACAAATATAGTTAGGTAATGCTTTATCATGGTTTAACAACATATTTTTGAGTCAATTTTCATCTATCCATAAAATATCAAAACTAACTATCAAACTCTAATAAACTACCACATAATTTGAAATCCAACTCCAACTACACAATCATAATAAATCATCACATAATTTAACACACCACAAAAACACTTCCTACATAAAAATACACACATTAAATTTTTAGACATAACAATATAAAAACTACAACTTACCTCCACACAACACAACCATACATAATAACACTATAATCACATTAAGTCCAGAAAATAATACATAAAATCATCTTAAATACATTAATTAGCCGATAGACTACATGTAGTGTGAGCTCTGAGCCTGAAACAAGTCTCACGCCTGCAAACTACTATTGAGTCATTAAAAAACAAGTTTTACCTATCAAATCATCTTAAATACATTAATTGGCCGATAGACTATATGTAGTGTGAGATTTGAACCTGAAACAAGTCTCATCCCTGCAAACCACTGTTGAGTCATTGGAAAACAAGTTTCAGCCACCAAACTACTGTCGTTTAATAATAAAACCCTCCAAAATATCAAGAACCTCCAAAATCTCACTTAGATAAATTCCTTGAAGAAAAACAACCCCAAAAAAATATCAGTAGTCCGAATACCACCAATAAAGACGGCAAAATAATTTTACAAGGCCGTCAATTTCAACATGAAAAACGAGATTCTAGCAGGCATATGAGTACAAGGCGTGTAGCTGGCGTATGTTGTCCGTGTTGACAGAACCTCACCCGACAACGGATATATTATTAAGTTCAAAACATGGACTGTATAAAGATAAAAATGCTCCTTCCTCTCACCACCTGTCAATATTCCTCTTTTAGCAATAAAAACAAACCAGATCTGGACCATATTACCATCGTTTTCTAGCCACAAAGGGAAGCGTTTTTAACGGACGCCGAATTTTTCTGTCTTCTGACAGAAAATGAGTTCCTGGTTTTGTGTTACTGTTCCTTGGTGGGCCCGGCTCGCTTTCATGAAACTGCCATCCAGCTGGATGAGGAGCTGCATTTGTCAGTAGTCACGTTTGTTGTCGACGCCCATCGAGACGTCATATCACGTAAAACGGAGTGACCCAACGGAACGGAAAATAAATCTTACTGGGCCTGTTCTCGTGCTCTGTGCGTGCTTGTAGGCCGCGAATCTGAACCGGACATGTGGCAACATGAGGCTCTTAATATTGACTTATTTCTGCCGTCAGGATTGCGGCCGATAATAATATAATATTTTCCTTATTAAATAGTATTTAAGAAAAGTTTCAGACTGTCAGAACTTGCTTATATCTTTTTACCTCTAAATTTGAGCTTATCTTGAAGAGATAAACCACGGTCAATTGTAAAGTGTAACAGAGAGGACACTGTTCAATACGGGAGGGAGTCATTAAATAATGGTTATTGTTTTTGCCAAGGGGAAAATTACTATTACAGTAATGGATAAGGTACGGTACGTCAATGGTTAATGCTGTGAAACAGTTGAGTGTGGGAGAAAATGTGGAATAAAAAAGGATTTTGAGGTACGTCTGCTGAGTATGAGCTTTCAGATGATTGAGAATATCTAGGCCTAGATAAATTTATGTTCTCAGCTGCAGAATAGCCAGTAAAAGCAGGGTACTATTGGATTCTTTCATTGTTTATTTTTTAATACAATTGGATTAGAGAGATATCAGTACTTGATTACAGTACTGTGACTTAGCATGTGCCTTTTTATATAAGAAGATTTTCTTCATTTATGATGTAAGAATTGGGGAATCTATTCCTCTTAAAATCACTGAACTGTTTACTGTTATTGTTTTTTATTTTTAATTTTTTAAAAAAAATTCCAATATTTTTATTTAAATATTTTGATGAATGATTGACATATATCATTCTTATCTATTAAGTTATAATCGCTTCATTAATTAATATTTTTAATTTTTTCATAATTTTCAAAATAATGAAAGTTATTTGGTTGATTAGTCCAAGCTATTATTGACATATAAAGTTCATTTAGACGTTATTCATTAATTAAGTGGATCTTGGTTTGTCAAAAATATTAGGAAGAGTCTCATACACAAACTATTTTACACTTAAGACTTAAATAGAATTTTGACAACAATTTGGTAGTAAGAGTAGAAGTTAACGACAAAGACAGATTATGCATACATTAAAAATAAAGGTTAATGTTTAGAAAAACAAGGTTATATTCTTCAAAATCCATTAGAGTTACATAATATGTCTACATTTATATAGACAAGTGTACTACGTATCTAAGAGAGACTAGCTAAGGTATCAAATAAAGCTCTAGAAGTTAAGCTTGCAACTCAAGGATTTTTTAATGGCCACATGTAACCATTTGGCTATTTTTGATAAAATTTATTTTTAGTAGCCACAACTCACTAGAAGTATGGTGCCAAAATCTATGGCTCAAATTCCAATACCAATTGGTCTTGGTCTTTTAAGTTATTTTTAGATGATTCTCTTAAAACTATCATAAGATATCATAACCTATTGTAGTTGATTGTTGGTGTGAATTAGGTGTTTTACCTAACTAGTTCACCTAGTGGGTCATATTCACATGTTAAGTTTACTTTGGTCTTAGGAATATTTCTAGAAGTCTTAGGTGTCATGAAATCTTTTCTTATTTTACATGTCATATAATGCTTGTGTCCTAGGCCATTTAATAATGAATGAGGTAGTTGTTTCATTATACAATATTAAGACACATGTCATGATCTTGTGTAATCCTATCTCACAACCTTGCCTTTATAAGCAAGGCAACTCACATGTACATTTTATATTTAATCAATTAATCTTGCATGCATAATCATAACAAGTTAGTCTTTTCATTTCTCTTTTGTGGAAGATATTTTGGTTTGGTAGTTGATCCTAGCATGTTGGGAGTTCACATTCAACTCCTACATGGTATTAGAGCTCCAATTCTAAATACTCCTCAAATTTGAGGGACATATTTTGGCTTGAAGAATTTATTGGGTGCATTTTGGGGTTTCAAGAACCTCATGATTGAATCCAGGGCATGAAAGAAAGTTATAATTGACTTTTATTTTGTTAAAATCCAACATAGAGGATCAAATCTTCATGGGTTTCAAGTAGGGTGAAGGTTTCCAAATTCAAGAGGTACTTGAATTTTTAAAGCACTTGGGATAAAATTGACCCTATCATTATGTTTAGAAGGTTTGAATACCTAAATATCATTTGTCAAATTTTTGAAATTAGGCACTTTGTCTAGAAGGCATCAAAGAAAGTTTTCATTCATCGTTATTTCCATACAAACATATGGATCCATACCCAATGGTATTGTATGGTGTCACTATCAGTTGTTGTAATATTTAACATAGTATAGTCGGGTCAACCAAGTGAATATTCTGGTATCAATAGCATATTCTCTACAAACTTGTGGGTATTGTTTGTGTCAAAGGGTACAATTTTTGACAAGTTTATTTATTAATAAAATTTTGTTTTTTAAGTTTTTATGATTATCACCGTTGATGTTTTCTTCACAACCCCTATTCATGGGGAGCCAACCCGCAGTCATTGCCCAATGGGGGCTTAAAGCCCTAAGAGATGTAGCTTGTGACATGTTGCCCCATGTTCGCTCTACCCCTATGATGATGTTGTCATTAGTGGCAAGTATTTTTTTTCAAATTTGTAGTGAGTCGGTCATATGGGTGCCAAGGGGTTGATGGCTTAGGGGGAAAAAAATGGTCCCCTAATGCCCAAATTAGGAAACAAAATCAAATACGTAGCTTTTCACCATGATGTCTGCTTTTCAAAAAAGAGATCATTGAAAAGTTGGCTCAATGTACTTTGTAGTGGAGGAGGTTATTTGTTTACTTTTTACTATTTGGTGTCAATGTTTTTTGTTTGAAGTTAGATCTTCATTTACAGCTCTCAATCTTATAACTTTAGTGTATAATCTTTTAGTTTTGCAATTATTACAATGTTGGAAAGGTATTGAGTAGCTCCATCATCCATTCATGCAATTTTTCCAGATTCAACCTCATGTATTTTTTATTTAGAATTATGTGTATTTACATTATGGTTGATCACTTGGACATCCTATCACTTGGGAAGGTGTTGTTTTGATCCATGCACTTCATTTTATTTTTAGAAAATGTATCTATCTCTAGTTGTTGTAAGGTAGGGGGACCTCCACGTGCAAGGCCCTAGGTCACGGAGGGCCAAGATGTGAAAAGTTTCCCTAACTTACCTTAACTAAATGTGATGTTTAGGGTATGAGGATGAGAATGATGAGGACTATAAAGTCCTGCAACCACTCTGCAATCTTGATTTTTGAAGAGGGGCTAGGCGAGCCGGTTTCCAGGTTCAACACTACACCTCAAGGAGCTCTCTACCCGAGGATGGAAGTGCGGCACGCTGGCATCTCTAAAGTGTGCTAACATCTATACGACCGGACAACATAAGAGATAAGGTCAAACCTTTTAAAACAGGCTAACGACCCAGCTAACTATTGTTAAAGGACCAAAATACAGTGATTAAGTAAATGAAATATTATCTAATATGATAAAGTAAGAATGCAAGAGTAAGGCCAACAAGAAGAATCTCACAAAGGAACTTGTTTGCTAGCTAGCTCCTCGAAAGAACATCCACCTACACATAGAAGGAGAGAAAATGTTGGGTGGTTGTATAGGGGCCTACCTCAGTCAGACCCACGTTTAGGTGTTTCCACCTCTACGAACAACCAAGGAAATGAGATAAAGAAATAACCTAGTAAAGAGCACAAAAGCACTACAAAATAGTAAAGTGCTAACTCAACCAAGTGATAGAAGGAAAGGAAGGGAAGCTTACCACCTCCACTAAGAGCACTCAAGGATACTTAGGGGAGAAAATGAGGGTACTCGAACCTCTACTGCAATGGAGAAAGTGATGGAGTGTTGTGTTTGTTGCAATGGAGTGCAAGAATGTTGCTAGAAAGCTTGAAGTGAATGCAAAAGAGTGTGTTGAAGCTTGTGGAGGATTGTAGAGATGAAATGTTTGTTCAAGGAGTGAATTTGAAGAAGGATTGAAAGAAACGACCATATTCG
>VDFB02305625.1:0-15956 GCA_007258455.2 Sequoia sempervirens | reverse complement strand
GAGGCGATTATGCCCCCTGGGCTAAAATTTTTGCTAACACTTTTTCGCAGTGGGGCAATTGCGCCCCTGGTTTTACTGCAGTGGGGTGATTATGCCCCTGTTTTTACCGTAGTGGGGTGATTACGCCCCTGATTTGCTGCAGTGAGGCGATTACGCCCCTGATTTGCTGCAAAAAGGTGACTGGGCCGCCCCGTGGAAGGTAAAACCGTTATCTTGACTTCAGTTTTTCTTTGTTATTTTCTCCCTAATATTGTTCTTGCAAGGATACATGTGTTTTTTGCTAACCTTCTGTAGCATATTCTTGTAAAGTTGATGGAGAAAGCGAGATAAGACATCTAACATTTGTTTGCAGGGCTATCCATTTGCTTAAACTTTTTAAATTATCCTTACTGTTTGCATTAATCTAAGAACATAGTTTAATTAGAGGGAGTAATATTCATTGTGTGCGGTGCTTGTCTTTTTGTGTTACCCAAAGGGGGCATTAGCTTGTTTTCACTTTCCCCTTGCACTTCATGTGAGCCTGGGGAGTAGTTGGAGATGGTTAGTGTTTTCTTTATAGTGGGACCTGCTTGGGGATTTCATCACCCCAAGGGACGATTCCAACCACGCGTACCGGCGAGGTATATAAAGGGGGGAGAGTGAAAGCTGTACCCCAATCTAGTCATGTCGTAATTGGCAGAGCGTTGAAGCTAGGGTGATACCTAGATAGACGTGAAGAGTTGGTCTGAGCCCTTCAGTATCTCGTTGGGGTTCCCGACTCATGCTTGTGATGGGCTGGTGTTCACGGTTGTGCCTCACATACCGAAAGTATATCAAGGACTCCCTAGACACCTTGTGCATCTTAGATTAAGACCTCTTTGGCCATACCCTTAACACTAATCATAGGGTTGTGTTTGTTTGAGAGTGTTTTCTTGTGAGAAACTAGTGAAATTTTGACAATTTGGCCTTATCATTGTCATTTGCATCAAACCAAGCCTCTGTTTTACTGTAGTGGGGTGATTATACCCCTATTTTTACTGCAGTGGGGAAATTACGCCCCTTTTTTTACCGCAATGGGGCGATTATGCCCCTATTTTACCGTAGTAGGGCGATTACGCCCCAGTTTTTATCGCAGTAAGGCGATTACGCCCTGGTTTGCTGTAGAGGGGCGAATTTGCCCTCCTAAACATCCAAAATTGCCCCATTTGGGTCCCTTTAGCCTCTAAACCATCATTTAACCATTCCCAACCATTATCTCATCATCCTAAGCCTTCGTTTTGTCACTCTAAACCTCCAAAAACCTCCATTTGACCACTTTAAACCTCCATCTCATCATTCCAAGCTTTTGTTTAACCATTCTAAATCCCCATTCATTCTCCACAATTATCTTCAATCCACCCGTCTATTTTAATCTTTCCCTAATCCATTCAAAATTCCATACCCTCATCTAACGAATGCCATAATTTTACCATTTGCATAACCAAATCATCCTAACCTTGTATTACAAAGTGGTTACCCCAAATTGACCATAGTACTTGAACTTGATTATTAGTCTCTAACTTCGACCCAAATCAATTTGCTTCCATCTTGAGGTAAATTCGGTGTCGTAAGTTATCATCATCGGCCCAATCAATCCATTCCTATCTTAAGGTGGATTTAGTGCTGGGATCATCCTCTTAATCAATCAAAGCTCTAGGTCACTAAGGGTAACTTCCTTTGATTAAACTCAAGGTCTCTCTCACATCTTTCATCATCCAATCATACCCATCTAATCATCCAAATCTATCAAATCCAATCATTTTGTCAAATCATCCAATTACCCAATCAATCAAATCACATTCATTCTATCACCACAATCCTATCCAATCTTATCTATTCAATTAAAATCCAATCAACCTTATCCAATCCAATCCAATCACATCACCTTCGACCCAATCAATCTACTTCCATCTCGAAGCATATTCGGTGTCGATCGTCAGAATCAATCCCATCACATCATCCAATCATCCTAATCTGAGCTTTAGTCCAATCCTGATCTGAGCTTGACCCAAATCCCGATTTGAGCTTTAGTCCGATCCCATCCAAAATCTTTTCATCCATCCTCTTTATCCTTTCACCATCATGAATCCTTATCCTCCATCAATAGTGGTCAAGGGAAACTCTAATAGCATTGATGACGATAAAGAAAGTCTTGTTGATCAAGAGGTATATGATGCCAGACTTTGAAACTACCATTGCTCTGTAGTTTTCTTCCACCCACTTCTTCCAAAATCCAATCACCCCCAATTATCCCTGCTATGTCTTCATCCATGCCTAATCATGTTGCTTCACACCTTGACAAGGGATATCCCTCATGATCCATCATAATTCCTCCATCCACATCATCCTCCTTTATCCAACAATTCACATCCTCTTATCCTAGTCTACCATCTCAATACCCCTATCCTAATCCCCCATCCACATCCTCCTATCTAAATCCTTCATCCACATATACCCACTACCCTAATCTTCCATGCCAATCTACTCAATCTAATCCTAGATTTGTACCTTCCTATCCTAATCCAACATCTACATCCTCTTATCCTAATTTTCCATCCCAATACTCCTATTACAATTCCCCATCCATGTCCCCCTATCGTAATCCTCTTTCCCAATCTTCCCATACTAATCCTACATCCACACCCCTTTACCTTAATCCTACATCCATGTCTCCTCATCCTAATCCATCATCCCAATACCCTTATTATAATCCATCCCCCACACCCTCTTGTTCCACTACACCACCTATATCCTCTTGTCCTAATCCACAATCCACGCCCCCTATCTTAATTCACCACTCCAATATCCTTACCTTAACCCTCCATCCAATCCCATTCATACATCTACTCCTAGTCCGCCATCCAATCCCATTCATCCATCCCATCCTAGTCCTCCATCTACCCTTTAGTCCTCCATCCAATCCCATTTATCCATCTACTCCTAGTCCTCCATCCACTCCTAATCCCCCATCTACTCATAGTCCTACATTCAATCCCATTCCTCCATCTAACCCTAGTCCACCAATCCATAATCCCTCATCCATTTCTACCACCCCAGCCAAGCCATCCATATGCAAGTCTCTCATTTCAGAAGTTCTCCAAGGATTCATTACAAAGAAGCCATCCCCAATTCCACATCTTGAAGTCATGGAACCATGCCATCTAGATCCATCATCCACAGTCACTAGTGATGAGACCCTTCTCCATACCACACCTATTATTGATGTTACCACCCCTAGTACTGATCAAACCATTGAAACCATTGAACCCACTAAATCTATTGAACCCCCATCTCCTACTCCAAGAATCACCGAATCCATCGAAGACACCCAATTCCAATCCACTCCCTCTACTCCTAGATCTACCCAATCCATCAAAGATACCCAAATCCAATCCACTCCTCCCACTCCTAGTAGCACCACAACCCATCCCAATGAACCTCATGGATCTTCCATCCCTCCATCTTCCCCACTTGAAGAGTCCCAACAAGACTCCATTATCATGCCATCCACACAAGATGAGTCATGCCAAGAGTCTAATCCAAAGCATGCCAACATATCCCCTTCTCCAGATCAAGATCCTACCATCCTATCTAGTCCACCTCAAGATCACAGTCCCCCATCCATTCCATCCCATGATCCCCTTGTCATTCAAGCTTCCATCACTCCATCTCCATCTCCATTACATGATCCCACTACCACAAATCCAAATCCTATCATATCCCCTAATCCCTCTCTTGATATCACCTATCCACATGTTGTTATCCCACCATCTCCCTTTCATGATCCCCCATCATTGCCTAAAACTGATATACCTACACTGCTTGCATATCCCCTTGGTACTCTCACATTCTTCCATGGTGGCCTCCTTGCAGAAGAAAAACACAGTGTATTTACCACCCATCATCCTCCACCTAATAATGGACTTGCATTATGTTTTCAGAATAACACAAATCCTATCATGGATTACACTCAAGAAAATGAACTCATCAAGGAAAGGTCCATCATGAGTGCTGTATTTTAGAGCCCATCCAAGTCAAAGAACAAGTCTGCATGCAAGGTCTTGGACCTATTTCCCAAGACTCACAATCTAAAGATGTTGGTACAACCTCTAAACATCCTCAACGAGCCTTTCCCAAAAGAAATGTCGGCTCTTCCCATCGCCCCACTAGATCATATGTTGACATCCCTCCTCCTCTATCATATCACCTCAAAACCACCGTCCATATCCCTCCTTCATCTACTCCATCCATTTTGGGTCCTTACATCCCTCCATCCACCATATCCCATCCTTCATTCACTCCATCCATCTTGGATCCATATATCCCAAGATCACCTCCTCCATCTCATCCTTTCATCCATTCATCACCTATCCATTTCATCCATCATAAACATCCCTCTCACATGTCCCCTAATCAGGATCAACAAAGGCACATACCCGCACATCCTTTGTCTATGCATAATCCCCATACTCCTACCTTCGTTGCTCCACATCACCCATCTCCCTCACACCCATCCCATTGCTACTAAAAGCACTTTTGGTTGTTAAAGAAAAATGCATAAACCAAAACATCCACAAGAACTATGGTCCTCATGTCCTCCAGCATATGAAGAGAAGCAATCTACGAATCAAATTTGTATAGGCCAAGCAAAGGCCCACCAAAGAAAAAGATCAAAACCATGTGGATCCCAAAGAAAAAATATGCAATGCAATCAAATGAAAAATATATAAGAACATCCAAAGTTGCTAATCCAAAAGCTAGTCATACACCCCTTTCATCTCCTAAGTCTGTTTTGGGTCCTTATGTTCCAAATTTCACCACCCCATCTCCTCCATTATCCACACATTCTCCATCCCTTAATCCTCTTATCTTTTCACATCCACCACCACATGTGCCAATGTTGGTCCTGGACACATATCCCCATCACATATCCCCCCCATCATTCCATCCATACCCTTTGCAGCATCCCATGTATCTTCCCTCTCAAAGCCCTCTAATTCATGCTCTTGCATAATCCATTTATCCTAATAAGGTTGTACCAACATCCAATAGTCACTTCAAACATGGGCTCTTAATACCTCATATAGAATTTGCTGCTTGAGTCCTTCATCCATATCCTTATCATGTATCTTCTAAATTCCCTTATCCACATCCCTATCCTTATTTATTTTCATCCCCCTACTATCCAAAGAACCGAAAAATTGAAAAAACGTCAAAAAATAAATAGTAAAGAGAAATAATTCGTCCAATGGTGAAAACTTGGCAAACAAGCGCTTTGGATAAGTACCATGATGAAAACCTGGCAAACAGGCGTCATGCATAAATCCTCATCTGCACTTGGGGGCAACTTCTTGATATGCATTCATGTTATGCTTCCTGCTATGCACCCATCTTCCTGTTATCCATCCTCTTCATAAAACCCCTCCATCCCACCTATCTTCCGCATCCTACCATCATATCCCATTTATCTCCCATTCCCTCCATCCTTCTTGTGATCTTGATCAAAATAGGGGCACCTATCTATGCATGCTTTGGACACCTATTGGTATACATTCCCTTCATTCATGCTCTGTTGTATTCCTTGGTCACCCATCCTATCCTCATCTAGTTATCTCCTTTATCTTCCCATCCAATCATCTTCCATCCCTCATGCCTCCTAGCATATGACATATCTAGAGTGGGGGCATCTGCTTCCTTTGTGACATAGTCCTTGGAGACATCATCTATCATAACATCCCTTCCATCTCCCCATCCTTATCTTCATATCCATCTATCCTAGCATCCCTTTCATCTTCCAATCCTTATATCCCTATCCATCTATCACAGCATCCCTTCCATCTCCCCATCCTTATCTTCATATCCATTTATACTAGCATCCCTTTCATTTCCCAATCCTTATATTCCTATCCATCCAAACAATCCCTCCCGTCCTTCATCCATTCTTTCATCTTTATCCTCATCCCATCTCACAATCCCTTGTCATTGGTATTTGGCTATAGGCCTTTTTCCATGCAACCCAATGCCATTTATCTCATCGCCATCACTTCTACTTCTTTTACATATCTTTTCAATCTCTTATCTTTTCTCAATGTCCATTGCCCCATCCCTCATTATTCTTTTCTTTTTCACAGCCGCTCCACCCCTCGAAGCTTGTCCGCCCTTCCCCGGGGCGGCTCCCCTCCCCCTGGGGCGTGTTTTCCCCTCCCTGGGGTGACTCCGCCCCTCCCCGAGGCATGTCCGTCCCTTCGAGGTGGCTCCGCCCTCCCAGGGCGTATCCGCCCTGTCAGGGTGGGTCCACCCTCGCGGGGTGGACACGCCCCCGTCGGGGCAGGTCCGCCCTCGCGGGGCGTCTCCACCCTGTCGGGGGGAGTCCGCCCCGTCGGGGCGGGTCTGCCCTCGTGGGGCGTCTTTGCCCCATCCCAAGGCGTGTCTGCCCTCCCGGGGCATGTCCGCCCGGTCGGGGCGTATACGCCCCAGCCCGGGGCACATACGCCCCACTGTGGCGCGCCCCTATCTCACCGTCCTTTGCTCCCCTACCAAAAATTCACATTTTTACTGTCTTTTTTGAAAAACTAATCCCGACCTATTTTCTAATTTTCCCCCGCCATCAAAACCCATGTGTTGAAATTTTCAAGATTGATTTTTGATTTTTACATCGAAACTTCCGAAGGCCATAACTTTTGACTCGGGTGTCCGTTTGAGTTGAAATTTGACAGGTGGTTGCGTTATGAGATAGCAAGTGGATTCCCAACGAGTTTCTCTGAAAGCCATTGGAACCTGTTTTGCCACATTTTCGGGGCCTCAAACTTTCATCTTGACCCTCAAAATCCCAATTTAATGTTTTTTTCAGCATTTTGAAAAATTGTTTTCACTCATAACTCAAAATGCATATCTCAAATTTGGAATGTTAGTTGGAAATTCATCCTATCTCAATATTAGGTATTTCTTGGAAAAAATTTGGACTCCCAAAAGTATATCCATGAGGTTTCCTAAAATGGAAAATTTTGACAATTTTTAAAAATTGCCAAATATGGAAAAATCTGATTGTCCCATTAAACCCCAAAACTTGGTGTAGAATCAATCCCATCATATCATCCTCCCATTTCATCTTTTTGGATAACTATCCCATCCATGAGCTTTATGTGATTGTCCTCATCCTATCATCATCCTTTATCCATCGTTTGCCTTTGGTCCTTGATCGAACTACGTTGCCCCTGCGCTTTCACATAGGCAAGGTTGATCATTTGATCCTCCCTCAGGGCATTTTTCTATCGTGTCTTGTGTCCATCATCAGTCACCATTGTCTTCTTTCCACTTTATCCATGGTCTTTTTCCATGAATTACGAGGGCTCTATGCTTTCACGTAGGCAAGGCTAATCTCTTATTGGCCCCCGAGCCCCTAGGTCTTTAGGTTATCTCTCTTGTGTCATGTCGTTAAGCTACACCCCTATCTAGCTGGTTCTTAACAAGAAAGATCCACTTGTATCAACAAATCCAATCAGTTTTGAATATCCTACAACATATCGATCTTTTAGCTTAGTATCCATCATCGGTCTCAACATGATGCATCCTTCCTAACAGACCTCATCAATCCCATCCATCCCCTTGATCCTATGGTAAAGGACATTTGAAATTGATTGCGATATTTTGATGCTTTTGGATTTTTTTTATCATTTCAGCTCCCTATCATCACTTGTCAAGGCCACCATGATCCATCATATTATGGCGTGTTTTGATTGGTCCACATAGGGGCATATCTTGATCTTTTGTTTGATTGTGTCTTCTTGGTTGTCCCACATAGTACCCACCAAGATCCCCGAGGTCTTGTGCTGGCGCTAGCATCCTTTGTGCTTATGGTCATCCTCATCTCGTCCCATCAAGGTCTCTTGTGGACTCTAAAGTGCTGGGACAGTCTTCCTGTCTGTTGTGTTTATTTCATGCATTAGACACTATTACGCCTTGGTTCCACATACCCTGGCACTTGGTGTCTTATGCTATAGCAAAAATTAGTGCTCTGAAGATGGAAAATTGCATTAGGATTGCATTTCATTTTCCATTCTATCGTCTTGCATGTATCCCCCCATCCATTCATCCTTCATCCTTATCTCACATCTCTATCCTATTCCCATCCATTCCATTTAGCCTGAATCATCTAATCATATCCTTGGTCTTTTTCTCAGTCTTGTTACAAGCGTGGATCCAATCCTCCTCCTCCTAATCATCATCATCCCATTTTATTCTTCCATATCCCTTTGGTGTTGTTTTGGGATGTATCCTTCCCTCAGCAACAACACTTTTGTCATCATCATCGGGATACATTCTTCCCTATCCTTTAGTGGTGTTTTGGGATGTACCCTTCCCTTATCAATACCACTCATTGGGATGTATCCTTCCCTATCCTCATTGACAACACTCCATTCATCCTTAACCCATTTTGGCTTATACCTTGACTGGGGCAACATCACCTTTTGAAATCCATTTGTGCTTCATCCATCCCCATATCACTTACTCTCTTACCCATCACCTTGCATCATCTTCCTCATCTCCCCTTGCATCACATCATCTATTTCAAGAGCACACACGTGTTCTCTTCAACCCACATGTCCTCTCGAGGGGGCATCCTCAATCCCTACTCTTCATCTTCACCCCCATCGTCTTTCTTCCTAGTCATCCCTTTGATGACTGGGGCATCTTTTCTAATCTAACCATCTCCTTCTAGGTTCTATATTTTAATATTCTTTGAAACGATGCTACTTTGTAACACCATATCAAAGAGGGGCAAAATGTAGACATCCAAATTTGGACACTTAATTTATCCAAATTTATCACTTTTCATCTAAACATCCTCTTATCTGAGTTAATTGAGTAATATTACTATTATTTAATTAATATCTTTAATTCTGCCAAATCCCTAAGGTATTTATTAATTAAATACCCATTAATGTCTAAATATTGCATTGTTTACTCATTATATTCTTTTTTAAACATTTTATTTATTATTTATTAAACAAAAAAAAATGAAGAAACCCAAAAAACCATGGTCTATGGACCCTATCGAAAAGAATCGAGAAAGAGTTTGGTTCTTTAGCGTTCAGTCAAAATTTAAAGATAACATGATGGAAATATTCGTTCCATGGAACAAATCTAATTTGGTGAGATTGCTAAGTCAAATATTTTCTAGTCGAGAAAGTGTTGTTAAGCTTTTTGACTTTCAGATTCTTAGTACATTACTTATACGGGATATACGTATATTTGTTTTCAAAGGTCAAGCAAGAAAAGCTGTAATGATAATAGCATTGCCGTTACTTTTCTATTTTTTAAGTACTCGAGCTTTAATTGAAAGAGACAAATCATCATATAATTTGATGAAGATATTTCCATCTGTACAACATTTTGGAGCTAGAAAGGAAAATTTGTTGCTCGTTCCGCATCTATTTATGTCTTTGCCAAAAGAAAAAAGGAGATATCAACGTCATTTTCTTGATCCAAAAAAACATGTTTGGATTTTATCCAGGTCTAGCACAAATCTGAATCATAAAAATTATCGAATCTTAAAGAACCAAGGAACAATAAGTTGGGAAAATCCTTCGAAGAAGGAATTGAATAAAATTGAATGGGAGATTGATTCATCTTGGGAACAACTTGAAAACCTTGATGAACGGAGGAAATCGGTACTTATTAAAAACTCAGTTATTGATATTGAGGCACTAGAAAGAAAAATTGAGCAACTAGAAAAGAATTTAGTTCAAACAGAAGAATTGGATTTCTCTTCAAAATCAGAACAATACATAATTGCAGAGAGGAAAAAAAGAGTTAAAGAAATCGAAGGCTATAAAGAAGAAATCCAAGCTATAAAAAGAGCAATGGATAAATTGGAAAAGCAAAATCCAATTCAACAAGAAGAAATTGAACAAAAAGAATCAGATCGAACAAAAGAATCTTATTCCTTCTCAGCGTCAAATTTTTTGAAAGGATTCTTTAATGATTTGTCAATAGATGAATCATGTATAAGTATTAATTATACTAAGAAACCTGGTGAAAAATTCAAATTGTTGAAAAGGAGACAAGATGCTTTTCAATATTTCAGGGGATTAGAAAAAAATAGAATAGCTGATCTATGGAAGGTGAAAACATTTCTTAAGAATCCTTCTGTAAACTATGATATTTTATCAGATCCCAGATCGAATATTAGAAAAGATATCACTACGACCTCCTTATCTACAAGGGGCACCCCTTCTCCCGAAGTTACAGAGCTATTTTGCCGAGTTCCTTAGAGAGAGTTATCTCGCGCCCCTAGGTATTCTCTACCTACCTACCTGTGTCGGTTTCACAGGCTGTATCCGCTTAAGGTCGCTCTGAGCTTTCTTGGAAGTATGATTTGGTTACCCAGCTGTTTCCACTGACCTCTGACATTGGCCTCGAGGCATTTTCTCTGACCTGGCCTCGACCCACTTTTGGGATCACCCTTCGACCCTGGAAACCGTAATCCATATTCCATTAATCTAGCCCACTTCGTCCCCTGACCAACAAAGCATAGTACGTGAACATTAACTTGTTTCCATCAATCCGCCTTTCGGGCTCGATCTTAGGCCCCGACTCACCCTTCGCGGATGAACCTCATGGCGAACTTAGAGGTTTTGGGGCATTGGATTCTCACCACCGTTTGTTAATTAAAGTCGACATTCTCGCCTGGCTGGTCTAATATTCCGCCTTCTCTCACTTGTATTACTTCCTCTCGAGAAGTGTGAATGCTCCCCTACCGATGTATCTTTTATTACATCCCACAGCTTTGGCAGATCACTTAGTCCCGATCATCTTCGGTGCAAGAGCGCTCGAGCAGTAAGCTATTACGCACTCTTTCAAGGATCACTGCTTCTAGGCGAACCTCCTGGCTATCTTTGCACTCCTACCTCCTTCATCACTCAGCAATCATTTAGGGGCCTTAGCTGGTGATCTGGGCTGTTTCCCTCTTGACGATGAAGTTTATCCCCCATCGTCTCACTGGTTGACCCTTATTTATCTCTAGTATTCAGAGTTTGTCTCCATTTGGTACCGCTCACATAGCCCGCACCGAAACAGTGCTTTACCCCTAGAAGATCCAGTCAACCGCTGTGCCTCAACACATTTTGGGGAGAACCTACTAGCTCTGGGTTAGAGTGGCATTTCACCCCTAACCATAACTCATCTGCTGATTTTTCAACATCAGTCAGTTCGGACCTCTACTTAGCTTCACCTAAGCTTCATCCAGGTCATGGATAGATCACCCAAGTTCGGGTCCATAAGCAGTGACAATTCAATTGCCCTATCAAGACTCGCTCTCGCTATGGTTCCAATGGGTCCCCTTAACCAAGCCACTACCTATAAGTCGCCAGCTCATTCTTCAACAGGCACGTGGTCAGTGCCTCCTCCCACTGCTTGAGATGTGTTTCTCATCTCAAAGAAACAGACAGGCAGTCAGATCTCCTCCCACTGCTTGAGAGCATCACGGTTTCATATTCTATTTCAATCCCCGCTGGGGGTTCTTTTCACCTTTCCCTCACGGTACTATTTCACTATCGGTCACCCAGGAGTATTTAGCCTTGTAAGGTGGTCCTTGCTGATTAACAAGGGATTCCACGTGCCCCATGCTACTTGGGTTAGAGTGTAAGCTGTCACGATGCTTTTGGCTACTGGACTCTCACCATCTAGGGTGCGGTAGTCCACCCACTGCTTCGCCTAGCAGCATGACGCTTAGATTGCTCTCCCACAACCTCGTTTTAACGGTTTAGGCTAATCCCATTTCGGTCGCCACTACTATGGGAATCGCTTTTGCTTTCTCTTCCTCTAGCTACTAAGATGTTTTAGTTCGCCAGGTTGTCTCTTGTTTGCCTATGGATTCAGCAAATAGTTAAAAAGGTTAACCTATTCGGGAATCTCTGGATCTATGCTCAATTTCCACTCCCCGAAGCATTTCGTCGCTTACCACGCCCTTCCTCGTCTCTGGGTGCCTAGGTATCCACTGTAGGCCCTTTAGTTTTTTGAACCTTGCCGCTCAAGGCCGTCTTAAGGAGCTACCATACTAAAGACATGAAAGCAAGACATGAAAGTATCTTATCAACATCCATGAACGATAAATCATAGATAAAACTACTGATTCTAATTGATCTGACATGCAGAATCATCACGGGATGGAGATAAGTGGACTCGAACTACTGACATCCGCCACAAGGTCAACCACTACCTATTGGACCTTCTTGATTAAGTCCACCATAGACGGCCAACAATCGACAATAGCCTTCCCCCTGAACACAGCTCACAATTTTCATTGTACTATGCTCTCCAAAGAGCAACTCCTCCCAAAAGAAAAAGTTGTTGACCCTAGGAATTCTTGAAGTTTTGAAGAATTCAAACTCTGGAAGAACCAGGAGCAAAAAGCTCTTCTTTTTTCCACCCGACTCTTTGGTCGAGTGCCCTTCTTCTACCCTTCCTGCCCAATCGGAAGGGACAGCTAATGCATTCCACTTCTCAAATCAGGGTATGTGGTCGGTCTGTGACCCCTGGATGCTGAAAGCATCCTTGGAGCGATCTCGTAGTTCCTACGGGGTGGAGATGATGGGGTCGGTCCATGGCATGAATTTTCCTTCTGCCCCATTTTTAGGGCTAAAAAGGGTTGAAGGGAGATAGTACATCAAGTTGTTCACAAGGGCCAACTTGATACTCTTCCCTGAGGATCGGATCCCTAGGAGAGCCGCCAACTCCAACTATGGGCCATGTACGATCCATACTAGATCTAACCAACTACCCACCCTACCTTCTCTATGTTCTTGACAATCTATCTTTGTCTCAATAGAGTTTTTCAAGGGCATGTTACGGTCCTTTCCCCCATTACTGATAAAAAGTGAGCCACTGGTTCAGGTAAAAAATACTATCATTACTACATAGACAATTAGACATCCAACCCATAATCACAACGACCCGATTGCAAGAGCAGAGCTCTACCAACTGAGCTATATCCCCATAGATGGCCAAATGAAGCAGACAACAATCCTACTACATAGCGCATAATGGGTGGGCTATCCTGGGCTTGAACCAGAGACCTCACCCGTGAAGTAAATCTTCGCACCTATGATTAGATGAGAATCAGTTCTCTCTTCATTCAGGAGTGACTCATCCTTCCCGAACACAGCATGCAATTTTCCATTGTATTGCACTCTCCAAGTGTACTTGTTCCCCTTCCTTCTTCTTCGCCAACGGCAAGAAAAGAAGTGAAAAATTTGATGAGAAAAGGAGGCGTTAATAAATAAGATCCTCCTAACCCAATCTCAGACACTCCAAGATCCTTTTTTGATCCTGCTTCTCTCATCATTCATTAGGAGACGAATAACGATTTCCTAATGCACTGATCCGGGAATTGTTCAGTCATTGAGCGAGTGGAAGACCAAGGAAGTATTTCCAATATTTTTTCTCCTCTTCTTATAACTAAAAGTAGTCTCCCGGCTGGATAAGAATCCTATACTATAGATTTCCTGCATCCTACGAAAAAAGCATGAAAAGACTCAAATGATATGATCCCTGTCACCCTAGAATAAAAGGTGATCTCGTAGTTCTTGGTCTGTGAAGATGCATTGTTAGGTGCTTTTTTACACATTTAGGCTTACTTAATAATAAGAACTTCAGCCCGTGCTTGAGAGATAGCCTTCCATACACTGATAAGATATGTATGGATTCTCAAGAAAAGAGTAGCCAAAATACTTGGCTATCCAGGACCGCCCAGATCCCATGAATGAATAGAAAATTTGATCTACATTCGATCTCACCTTAATCACCCCATCTATCCTTCTGATAAGAAAGTAAGGTTCAAACCCTGGTTCAAATAGAAGGAGTACGCCATGCTAATGTGCCTTGGATGATCCACATCTCTAGGTTAGGCGTTGATGAGCACATTGAACTATCCATGTGGCTGATAGCCTTCACAGCCTAGGCACAATGACGCAATTATCAGGGGCACGCTCTACCACTGAGCTAATAGCCCAGTAGGCCTCTCCAGTAGTAGGAGAGGCCTACCAAAAGCAAGAGAAATCCTCTTGCTCGCTTGCCCTTTTTTGAAACTTTATTTTTTGTTTGTGTGCTTTTTTCCTTATTTATTTGAAAACTAAATAGCCGAGACTTTCTTTTTTGTTTGTGTCTTTTTTTTCCTTATTTATTTGAAAACTAAATTAATAAACAAGTTAATAGTTAAACTTAACAATGTTTTTATAAGTATGACATTTTTAATTAAGTATGATTTTGACCTCTTGTCCCTCTTAAAAAAAGGGAAAGGGGGAAATAGAGAAATTATTGAAATAATTTCTCTATTTCATAAAACAAACACGGAAAATAGGAGCCTATCAACTTGTCTCGACCTGGGACAATGAGCTGACTTATGAACTTCACTCTTACTTACGTCACTATCCAGTAACGAACTTCACTACCGATAAACGACAAAAGACTCCGTCTCTTGCAGATGCATCCTCGTGTCACTCGCTCTCTTTCGCGAGCGTAACAGTGTATGAGCTTAACAAGCATTAGCTCTCCCTGAAAAGGAGGTAATCCAGCCGCACCTTCCAGTACGGCTACCTTGTTATGACTTCACTCCAGTCACTAGCCGTGCCTTGGGCATCTCCCTCCTTGTGGTTAAGATAATGACTTCGAGCATGGCTCACTTCCCTAGTGTGACGGGCGATGTGTACAAGGCCTGAGAACGAATTCACCGCCATATGGCTGACCGGCGATTACTAGCGATTCCTACTTCATGTAGGTGAGTTGCAGCCTGCAATCTGAATTGAGGCCAGGCTTTTGAGGTTCTCTTGCCCTCGCGGGGTCGCAACTCTTTGTCCCAGCCATTGTAGCACATGTGTCGCCCAGGGTGTAAGGGGCATGATGACTTGACATCATCCTCACCTTCCTCCGGCTTAACACCGATAGTCTGTTCAGGGTTCCAAACTCTATGGCAACTAAACATGAGGGTTGCGCTCGTTGCGAGACTTAACCCAACACCTTGCGGCACGAACTGACGACAGCCATGCACCACCTGTGTCTGCGTTCCCAAAGGTACTCCTCTTTTTCAAAAGGATTCGCGGCATGTCAATCCTTGGTAAGGTTCTTCGCTTTGCATCGAATTAAACCACATGCTCCACCACTTGTGCGGCCCCCGTCAATTCCTTTGAGTTTCATTCTTGCGAACGTACTTCCCAGGCGGGATACTTAACACGTTAGCTGCAGCACTATATGGGTCGATACGCACAACACTTAGTATCCATCGTTTACGGCTAGGACTACTGGGGTCTCTAATCCCATTCGCTCCCCTAGCTTTCATCTCTGAGTGTCGGTGATGGACCAGCAGAGTGCTTTTTCCTGTTGGTGTTCTTCCCGATCTCAACGCATTTCACCGCTCCACCAGAAATTCCCTCTGCCTCTATCGTACTCTAGCTTGGTAGTTTCCACTACCTATTCAGGGTTGAGCCCTAGGATTTGACGACGGACTTAAAAAGCCACCTACAGACACTTTGCGCCCAATAATTCTGGATAACGCTTGCATCCTTTGTTTTACTGCGGCTGCTAGCACAGAGTTAGCCAATGCTTATTCCTCAGATACTGTCATTTATTCTTCTCTGAGAAAAGAAGTTTACGACCCGTGAGCCTTCTTCCTTCATGGGACATTGCTCCGTCAGGCTTTTGCCCAAATACCTTACCCTCTTTAATCCCCTTTTCATCAAATGAACTAAATAAATATTACATTTATTTAATTCCTCACATGTCATTTTCATCTAATCCTAATCCATCTCCTAATTTCTTCATTAGGGATGTGCACATGCCTAATCCTTGATTAGGATGTGTCACATCCTCCAACTTTTGTAAGTTGGCTTTTAATCCTCATTTACCTTCTAATTACTGATTAATTAATCTTAATCAATACCTTG
>VDFB02305624.1:0-35897 GCA_007258455.2 Sequoia sempervirens | reverse complement strand
AGGTGAAAGAAAATAACAACCATCTGTTATTGGTAATAAACCTTTGTATTTCTAAAACTTTTCTACAAATATCTAGCTGAATGATCTTGTCACTAGGATGTCAAGGGTGTCTATAAGGTGATTTTTAAAAACCTCCCAATGTAATATAAGAAATGGTTTTTAATTAGATAAATAAGTTTATGAGGCCAACCATAACTTCAGTTGCCTCTAAAGGTAACCTCTTTGTATAGTTATTATCCAAATAACTTATGATAGCATAAACGAATGCATCAATCGCCCTATTATAATTTTCCAGATCAATTTTAATTTACCATGGGGATCTAATGATCATAAAATTTTATTTCTCTCAACTATAGGGTGCCTACTTGATTGAAACCTAGAAAGTTAGCTTCAAAGGCTATCGAATACACCAAATATGATTTCATATGGAATAAGGTGGATTATAATACCTCTTACAATATCTAATGTTGTGTATCACTTAGAATGACCCAATATATTCTCTTCCCTTCAAAAATTAGAAGGATGAAGGATAACATACAAGGATAAAATCCTTAGCATTAGGGAGAGAAAAGACCTTGGTGAGAACGGTGATGGAATCCTTGAGGTCCTCTTGGAATTAAATATCATAGACGACTCTCATCATCTTTATTGCATACTTCCTTCTCTAAAAGAAGAAGTTATCATTTATGAAATTGGTAGCTTGTGTAGTCCTCTCTCATAATACTTTGATTCCCCCATCATGGTTATTTTATCATATTAGACATACCTAAGAAGCCCTAACACTCTTTTATTGATATTTTAACTGATGTCTGATATAGTTTGGTCTACATCATGTAATATCTTTATTTTCTTTTGATTGTATGCCTTGGCATAAACCAAGAATAGATTTAGAGATTGGAGGGAAATTTGAAAAGTAGTAGCTTGCACCAACCCTAACTTTCCCATACTTTGGGCCATAAGTTTTCTATCTTCTTTAGCATTGACCCTCTACAAGAACTCCTAGACATCCATGTTGTTGTAAGGTGTGTGCCCTTGGTTTCCTTGTGTTGTGTAGCACAACGCTTAGGTTTGTGACATGGCTTAACTACCTCTCATGGATTCATTAACTCTGACAGTTGTATTGGGCACTAACAAGTTGATCTTTTGGTGCAATGACAACCATCTGTGCAATAATTGGTATCAGATCCTGGGTCACGGGTTCAAACCCCTCGCTTGCACTGGGGTGTTGCAAGGTGTGCTCCCTTGGTCTCCTTATGCTGTGTAGTGCAACGCTCTAGTTTGTGACATGGCTTAACCACCTCTTGTGGATTCATTAACTCTAACAGTTGTATTGGGAATTAACAAGTCAATCTTTTGGTGCAATGGTAACCGTTTGTGTAACACATGTGTTCAAGATATGTATCTCCAATATTTGTCTAAGGTAAAAAAAAATTTGACGTAGGAAGATACCCTTTATATTTATACTTTGTTACTTTATGTTTTGATTTCTCTCCTTGTATATGTGTTGCGAAGCACATACCAAGCTATTAGATGTTTGTTCATAGATAGGCTAGTGAGTCATATCAAATCATTTGTAAATTTGGTAAATTATATCATGTAGTTCAATAGAGTCAATAAACAAGTATGAAAGGTATCATTGGGGTGGTATCATAATGCCTATCACAATAAAGTTGTTGAAGAATTTGAGTTGAGGATCCTAGTATGATTCATGTCTTAGGCATTAGGGATCAGAGAAGTCTGAAGTAGAAATTTGCATATAATAGGACCTTTTCATTAAGTAATTTAATGTGTATAATATCCTCTCAAAGGTGCTATATTAAATCAAAATCAAGCCTCAAACCTAAAGGAATATGCCTTTAGAGAGTGTCAGAATTTGAGGATTAGGGGTACTCCTTAATTAGTATGCAAATAAAGACATGGCCATAGTAGCTATCTTAAGAGAGTAAAACGTTGTAAATTATCAACGACCAAACTTCAAAGAAGCTACTAAAATGATACTCAAATAAGGGTAGCACAAAAACATAATCCCAAAGGTTAACATACTGTAAAATATTAGGCATTTAACTTTAGGGAAACTAGCAAATGAGTACCTAAATAAGAGAATGAACAAAACCAAAACTTCAGAAAAGAGAAAAGTTTACTAAGTATGGGAGTTGGACTTTAGGGATTTTAAGGAAGTCACCCAAAATAGTATTTCAAGCCAAAGTGTGCAAGTTTGATGCAAGGCATGAAGGATTATGGAAGGATGATGTCATCAAGAAAAAATAACCCACAACCTCGACAAATGGTTTTGTCAAAGGGAAAAAGGGACTATATAAATAAGGCATGTAGTAACAAGAAGAAAAAGGGGAAAATACTCCAAAAAACCCTATCATACAAAAGATTAAAAAAAGCCAAGAAAAATAAATAAGAATGAAGGAAAAAATAGGAAACAAATAAAAGGCACAAGTGCCATTAACAAATTAGTGAGTAACCCTACCTATTCAAACAATGAAAACATGAATAGAAAGATTAAAGATGAACATTAACCAAGAAACAAAAAATACGTGAGAAAGAAAACACACTACAATAACAATCTTGTCACTAGAGATACAAATGATGAGGAAGCAAGAGAGCTAGTTACAAAGATCAAGAGGTAAAGGAAAAATAAAGCAAAGTGGAAATGAAAAGAAAAAACGGGAACAAAAGGAAACAACACATATAGGCAAATTGCCAGTAATATAGAGTCAATAAGGTAGATAAGGGTGACATTATATCTCAAAAATCAATGATTTGTAGGTGCTTTGATGGTTATTCTTTTATAACAAAATCTTAAATTTTGATGAGGGTGACACAATGAATCCCTAATAAATCTTTTATCTAGATCAAATTTTTGGAGTATCTTTACATTCATATAAGGATGACCGACTCAAAATTTTTGAAAAAGGTAAAATACTCAAATAAACATAAGATAAAAGTCAAAAGTACAATATAAATGAAATATAATGAGCCTAAAATTAATCAAACAATAAAAGAAGAAACAAAAAATGAAGGGGATCCCTATTTTTCCTCAATCAAAAAGAGGGGTGTGTGTGTGTGTACGAGGCGCAACACTACCCTTGACAATAGTTCAAGATTCATAGAAATTATAGCAAGGACTTTTTATAGTTAACTACCGTTTCTTCTGATATTACAAATTGATTTAGGAGTTATCCATTTAGTCATATACCTAGAAAATATAAGAACATGAAAATAGTATAATCTTTGAAGGTTATTATTTTTGTGTATGTGTAGACATGCAAAATTTACATTATACATTCGATCAGGATCATTTATCAATTGAACTAGATATTGCATTAGGTCCATTCATCACCTTTATCCATTTAAATAATCTCATTGCCTAAGGTTATCAAAAATCCATTTAAATCAAATCTTAAATCATTTTCCAAAGTCTTGAAAGTCAAATCAGTTAATCAGCATTAATCAACATGATCATCATCTAATCCTAATCTAATGCTAATCACATCCCACTTGCATTATCTAGATCTAGCCACTTGCACAATAAATCAATTTTATTGATTTATTAAAACACTCATTTTCCCTCAACATGACAAGTCAAACAGGGCATTTATTGCTCTCCTTTCTTGTCCCCCTCTCAAAATTTATTGCAAATTTGAATTCAAAAATTCCCCCTCTTGGGCACTCTTCCCAAATCTTGCACATACATCCATCAATCACATGGTGACAAGTGTCCTCAATTCATTGGCTTGTTTTTGATCCCACATTGGTCCCTCTTCAACATTTGGCATTTTGAAAATCTTTAAATAGGTGCATCATCCTCAAGCAAATGGCTTCACAATCTTCACAATTTCATGCAAGGTTACTCTCTTCACTTGAGATTTAATCTTGTTCATCATCACTCCACCATCTCCATTTGCATTTGCACAATTTGAGCTTTGATCAAGGGTTGGGAAAGGGTCACTAGCACATGTGACACCAATCCAACTATGGAATAGGTAGCTTGCTTTTGTTTTCATAGTGTTTTAGTCTTTATATTATCATTTGTTGCATTTTTGAAAGCATTTGCAATATATTCCATGGAGGTATTTGCAGATTTGTGTGTTATACTAACCCTTCTAATGAGTTTTTGAGGTTGGTCTTACATTGCAGATTTTGGGTACTTCATCTTGGCGCTAGAAGGAGGGCATTTCATCTCACTTGTTCAAAAAAAAAAAAAAAACTGACAGATTTAACCCATATCTTTCAGTTTTTGTTCAAAGCAGATTTTGGTCTTCACATCTTGCACACCGTTTGTATTAGAATCACCGTTTGTTAAAACTAACTCTTTCAAATCATTTTGCTTTGAATATGAATATCATTTGCAATGAAGAATATTAAATAACATGAACTTTTCCTTTTCCTACCTTTTGCATTCACTTGGAAAGATTTTCAAATGATTTTGTGATGCGTTCTTACATCGGCCATTTGCACTGGTTTGAAAATTTTCCTCTTTGACATTTATGGTGCAGTTGTGTATCTGCTATTTGCATTACATCCGCCAATAGCATTAGCTTGGACCCTTGAGCAGCCCAGTGCCTATACTGGTTGCAGAGGCCCACAACAGAAGCAACTTCTCAAAAGTGCTTGTATTCTCTAAACAATGCTTTGCATCTGACTTATGCGCCTGCCAAGAAAGGTGTACTTTACTCATTTTGGATTACATTAACTGCTACTAATGTCGTCGCTGGTTCTACTACTGATGTTGCCACTGCTTCTACTGTATTGCTGACTAAAGTGCGCTAGTCTTGCAGTCTGTCTTTGATCATGAGCTTTTGTTTTTTTTAAACAGCGTACCTTTTCTGAATTTAATCTTTGACATTATTCATATTTTGGATATCCTTGAGGCGTCTAAATCATATCATCATTGACTGCTTAGATCTAACACTTTTTCTACGTTCATAATCAACCGCTTAGATATCATACTTTGTCTACATTTATACATTTTGCATGTATGTCAAAAAGGCATTAGGAGCTCGCCGGGGCAGGAATAAGATGGCCGTGCAAATCTCTCATCTTTTTGCCTTTGGATTCTCCAATACTTTGTGATTCTCACCTTCTCTGATGCTCTGTTTTTTTTTAATTATAGAGAATGCGCTGGAGAACTTTACGCGCTAAATGATGGGACAGAGCTAAGATGAAACTTGTAGAATAATCAATCGTAGTACAAGATCTGGAGAGTAACTGGTTACGTACTTTACAATTGTTAGATAGTGAAATGCCCTGGACTTCTCCTCTTTTTATTATTATAACTATTTCTTCTATCATCATAGCGGCTGCAACTGAAAGGTAAACTCATGGTGTCTCATTAATATCAACGGATGCATTAATAACAGGCAACGACTTTTAAGACAGGTCGCTGTGATCTCTCATCCAATTTTGTCCTAACAGCAGCAAGGAGAAGTTAAAATGCAGGGAGTTGATGGAATGCGCGCCAACAGGGGTTTAATTGTTAGATATTCTCACACGGATTGTCTGATTTTATGAACAATTCAAACTTACTTAAACCCACTTGCTAATCATAAAGGATAGTTTAGGAATGACTTATTCCTTTCTTATACGCTAACCACAAAGGAGCTCCAAACATTAGCCTGCGTTAAATGCTTCTCAATATCGGCCTTTTATTAAGCGTGGAGTGCAACTTGACATGAATTAAGACGGTTCTGGTTTTGGTCAATCTTCCTAGCTGGATTTGTGCGGAAGGAGGAAGTTTTTCCATCATTAATTATTGTTTGTTTTTAACTATTTTTGTCCTTTTGCAGGAATTGATATGTCATCATAACAAAAGAATCAATCCTTTCTTTATCTCTTTGAATTTAATCATTGGTCATTAAATTAACTCACTTGTCTACAATATTTAATGCATACATTCTTGATATTGGATTGCACTAATCTTTGACCAAGTATTTCAACTAAAGGCTTTAATATGGTGAAAAGGATTGTAGGACTTGTATAAATAATTCAGTTATTTGAAATCAGCCTTTTGTTGAAATTAATGCTTGAAGCAATTTTAACTTGACACTCATATAATTGTTTGTTTTGTTTTTTTTATATAGGCTCATGAAAGGAAAACAAACAAAGGTACAAAAGCAAATGAAGGTACAAGCGAAGGATACAAACGAACAAAGGCGAAAAGATGCAAAGCAAAAGAGGAGGAGGATTCTTGTTTGAAAACACAATGTGTTTTTTAACACTTTGATTTTTTTATCAATACTACTTCACGAAAGGAGGGAAATGTTTTTTTGAAAACACAATGTGTTCTTTAACACTTTAAGTGTTTGATCAACACTTCACGAAATTGTTTTCCTTTTCGTTTTAGAACATTAGTTTTCAATTGGGGCTAAAACGAACAATTTCATTTTCATTGCAAAGGGCTTAAAACGAACCTTAGAACAAACTTACTAGAGTTCGTTTTGGTTTAAAATTGAACAAGGCAAACTTCACACTTGATTTTGGTGCTTAAAATGAAGTCATCATTGCTTTGAGGCTAAAACGAACAAGTGCTTGATTGTGTTATTTTGTCTTTTGAGTGTGTATCCTCTCCCCTTGCGCTTCGTGCGATCTAGGGTGCAAGAGAAACACTCAAAATACATTTTATTGCTTTGAAACACTTCGATTTGGGCTTAAAAATTGAACATCTTGTGCAAGTGTGAGTAGGGGCATTTTCACGTACATTCTCTTTCTTTGTGCCATCAAAGATCGATCGAGTTACGGATTGTGTCTTTGCTCACTTTTGTTTATCTTAGAGGGCCTGCCTTGGGGAAAAAGTACTCACCCAAGCGACGACTCAACCGGTAACACTCTAAAGCCAAGAGTATTTCCAGCCTGGATATAAATGAGGATTTTGGTTAAACGCCATAATCACGCGGTTGGCTCCGACAAGATGGATCCGAAAGGGGACTCTTGCCACGTTGGGTCAACTCCTACTCTAATCCAAAGTCCCTACTAGAACCTGCTGTGCCAGAATTTTCCAAAATCCTTAATCATTGCTGAGGCAAGAACTGTCGCCTCGGGGTCACACCTTACCTACTTAGTAGAGATGGAAAGCATGCCATGGGAGCTCTCATGGTGTTGATGCTCGGGTCAGCCTGCATAAGTGAGTGTCGCGGGAGGGGAGCCGGTCAAGCATCTAACCATCCGCTAAAAGTAGGCGAATGACTTTTGTCCAAGTGGGACTCCAACAAACATTGTCTGGGTCACATCCATAGGGTTTGTAATTATTTTTGTTTGAAAACACAGTGGGTATTCGAAAACATTTTGCAAACAAACACGTAAACATGATCATGCAAATTTCAAACCCCTTTTGATAGAGCAAATACCTTTTGACGAATTTAAGTGTTGTTGCCTTCCCTTGGGATTATGTCCTTAGAGGTTTCTCATCACTTGAATTTATATCGTCATTTGCTCTAACTAGGGTTAACCTAGGAAATCCCTTTGCCTCAATTTCTTGGAACTCCCACACAACACTTTGTGAGAAGAAAAGGAATTTTGACATAGGACATCTTTAGTTTGAAACATAATCAAGAAAGTGTATTTGGTAAAAAGAAGTCATTAAAAGCAAAGATAAGCAATTGAGCCCCACACATGTCTTTTCAATGATTTCTCACAAGATCAAGATACAAAAACCCAAGAAAAGGAAACTTAGCCCAAAACAACATCAACAAAGACTCAAAAGGTTATATGATTTTAGAGAAAAGTTGTTGGCTAATTTATATAGACATGCTTCAAGAGACAACCCCACTTTATATTCATTTTACTACACACAAAATCCAAGATTGTTTCAAGGGATTGGATACCTTGCTTAGGGCATAACACGTTCTTCAATACCTTGGTCTTGTTAAGCAAAAGTCTAAACTAGGGTCATTCTAAGATCAAAACAAACATTCATCCATCAAAAACATCATCAACCATAAACATCTCACCAACATTTTGAGAAAATCTTGACACAACTATGCTAGGCTCCTTTGGTAGACATCAAAACCTTTCAAACATGAGACTTTGAATTCTTCAAACATCAAACATCAAACTTGTTCAACTCAAGTGTGTGAATGAATCCTTTTGCACATGCTTAGTTGAATTATCACTTTGTTCAAATTAATGGTGGATAGATGCATCCTTCTCCCATCACTAATTTGGATTATCTTTTGGTTAGCTTGTGAGTAGACACATCCTATTCTCACTTCTAGATCAAATTATCCTTTATGAGCATTAGTTATCTTTTTTAGATCATCATCCAAACATCTTGGGGATATCTCTTGCTCAAACATCAACATTCAAAAGACAGAATTCAAAGTCTAAACATCAATCAAAGCAAACCCAAAGTACCTAGCATCACATCAAGACTTTCAATACAAATTCAAAACTTCCATTCTCACCCATATATCCTACACCTTTCATCTTCACATCTTTGATCTTTTACACATCCTAGTTTGCTCTTTTATGGTTCAAACAAGATCACAACACAAGAGGAACATGGAGTTAAATCAAGAAACATCAACCACAAGTGATCTAAGCCAAAACATTCCAGAAATCCAAAACACACCACTTCCAGACCTCACTATCACTACACACGATCCACAAAAAGAGGTCTTGGTGGAAGACATCACACCAACAGAAATAAGTGAGGAAGAAGTTCTTGAGATGCTCAAACAACCAAAACTACAAAAGTTTCTTCGCGCAATGGCTAAAATAAATCCATCAATTCTCAACACTATTGAGGATGAGCTTCTTGTACCAAATGACCAAAACACCCTTCCACAATCAACCACTTCCATTGCCACCATAGAACCTACTATCAATGAGGATGATACCCTCTTCAACACGCATCAAAACCCACTTTACAACCCACTTGGATTTATCGATACATCTGAGGTTCCTTACCATACCACCTCATCATTTTCCCTTGACACGCAAGTGTCTAGACCTTTGGTACAAGCAAGCTCATCCGAAATAGAGAGACCCTACGGATTTGTCTCTTCATTTGCACAAGAAAATTTTCCACCTTCAAATCATTCACACCTCCCACCACGTCAACACCATATTTTGGTTTAGGGATCCCCCCTTTACCTAAATTTCCACCTTTCCCTAACATAAATCGCCCCATCCAAATCAATTCATCCAACCAAGGGGGTACATCACATCTTTCAAACACACCATCCACATCAAACCAACACATGATAGCTAATCAAAATACGGTCTCTCAAATACCCACTATTTCGCTCATCTCTACCATTCCTACCACTTCACCTAGTCCCACCATTCCTATCGCTTCACCCATCCAAAATGCACCTATCACCACATTCACTCCAACCACTACATCCACTATACCTCAAACTTCCACTACCCCCATCACACCCCTTACATCGCAACCTCACCACCACCATTGCTCTAAGCGCATCTCAAACTTCCAACACAATTCCGATCCCACCACCACCACCATTGCGACCAAGCCAAGTAAGCCATTACAATGCTTGCATTCAAAGCATACCAACAATTGCTCCAACAATATCAAACAATTCAGCAAGCACCTATAGCCACGCACGCTTCTCAAGCTTCACAGCAAAATCAAGCTCAAACATTGCTGCAACAACAACAAGCACAACAAGCAGCACAAGCCCAAGCTTTGTTGCAACAACAACAACGAGCCGCACAAGCCGCTCAAGCTGCTCAAGCTGCACAAGCTGCACAAGCCGCACAAGCTACTCAAGCTGCTCAAGCTGCACAAGCTGCACAAGCCGCACAAGCTGCTCAAGCTGCACAAGCTGCAAAAGATGCCCAAGATGCCCAAGCACGAGTGCAAGCACAAGCGCAGTACTTTGCACAACAACAAGCAGCCCAACAACTCGCATATCAGAAAGCGTTAGAGCAATACCAAGAGCAACAAGAAGCAGCCCAACAAGCCCTAGCTGACCAACAACAAGCATTGTTGGACCAACAACATCAAGCACAACAACAAGCTCTATTAGCGCAACAACAACAAGATCAACAACAAGCGTTGTTGAAAGCATACATGGCACAACAAGCAAACATTCCACCCATTCAAACACCCACTCCACCCCCCCAGAACACCTTCATTCCACCTCCTGATCCACAATTGGATGTCACCGCACAAATAAAATTTCTGTCACAACAAGTGCTTGACCTTCAATCAGGAAAGACACCAAAACCACAAAAAAACCTATGCCCTTATCCATTTGATAGGAGCGTAGAAATGAAACCATTCCCAAAAGGGTTTGAGATCCCTAAATTTGACAAATATCGCGGAACGGGTAACCCTGAAGATCACATCAGGGAATTTCAAGTACATTGCATGGAGGTGGCTCACGACGAAACGTACTTGATGAGATTATTCCCAAGAAGCTTGGCTGGAAACGCTATTGATTGGTTTTCTCGACTTTCTGGAATCAAAAAATTCCAGGAAATCGTGGATGCCTTCATACATAATTATTCCTTCAACACTCCCATGGAGGTTAGCTTACAGGAATTATCATCTCTCAAACAAGGGAAAAATGAATCATTCGGTGCTTTCTTACAACGATGGCGATCCAAAGCTAATCAAAGCAAGTGGTCCATGCCTGAAGAACAACAAGTGGGAACTATCATTGCGAATCTTGATGGCCCCTTGGCCTTCCACCTCAAAATGCAAAACATCACCACTTACGACCAATTGATACCTAGGGCGCTCAATATCGAACAAGCCCTTGCCACGCAGGGAGAAACTTCATCATATCAAGAAGGCCGCTCATCATCCAATTATCATGACAAACCACGAACATGGGCAAAGAATCGTAATGTAACCAATGATGGTGTTGTTGACGCCAAAGTTGTCATTAGTGCCCCACGGAAGAACAATCCACCATCCCAACAACAACAACACCAAAATACCAATCAAAGCAATCGACAAGTCAATACTGTGGTCCAACCATCCCATAACCAAAACACAAACAACATTGATAATCAAGGAGACCACAGCGAAACAAGTTCTTCCCCAAACGAAAATACACACTCCTTGGGGAACCTGCTGAAGCAATCATGAAAAGATTGGTAGATGAAAAATTGATAACGGTCCCTACACATAACAATTATCAAGAACCATCGGTCAAGCCACCATGGTATAATGAGAATTATCTTTGTGACTTCCACAAACTCAAGGGACACACGACAAACAACTGCATGAGGCTCAAAAATCTAATTCAAGACCTCATAGATGACAAAATCATAGATGTGGAAGCACCATCAGGAAACAAAGATCTCAAGATTTACACGAATCCGATGCCGAATCATGGCAACAAAGGAAACAAAGATCAAGACAAAGGAAAAGGGGCTTATAAAAATGTCAACCACACATACGAGGGTGTTGTTGCTTGTTTAGACGAGTTTTGTGGAGTCATCACCATCAAAGGGGCCCAAGCCGATTGTGGAGTCACCACAAGAGGTGGAAAGGTTACCATTGCAGCACCATCCCAACCAAGCAGAAATTCCACATCCAATCCAAGGTCTCACCCTAGTGGCTATAATGTCTTGGATCAATTGAAAAGAACCCCTGCACATATCTCCATCATGGAGTTACTCAAAATCTCATCTGCACACAAAAAGATTCTAGAAGAAGCTTTGGCGTCATCTACTGTCCCTGCAGATCTAGATGCAGAACAATTCCAAGCTATGGTCGCAAATATCACCACACCTAACATTCTTACATTTTCTGAACAAGACTTCCCCACACAACCATCTCACAACCGTGCACTTCATCTGGAGGTGTACGTAAATAAAAAGAAAGTCAAGAGAGTCTTGGTGGATGGAGGTGCAGGCTTAAATATTTGCTCCTTAAAGCTTCTAAAGAATTTGAACATTTCAGAGGATTCAATTGACAAAGGAAAAGGCATCACAATAAGAGCATACGATGACCAGGAAAGGGTATCCCAAGGCACCATTCAGCTTCCTGTCCAGGTTGGACCCGCCATCATGCAAACCAACTGTCAGGTCTTGGACCTCGATTTACCATACAACATTCTCCTAGGGCGACCATGGATACATGCAATGCAAGCTGTAGCTTCAACCTTTCATCAATGTGTGAAATTCACACATGAAGGTCAAGAGGTTACTATCCATGGAGATCCTGAGCCATTTGCCTACTGCAAAAATCTAGAGGCAAAATACTACAAGATCCCGCAAGTACCCAAGAACGATGAAGGCCCATCAACACCTTACGTGGATCCCGCCACTCTCACTTCTGTGACAGAGACACCCTCCACCCCCGCCATCCCCGCCTTTTCTGATATCAAAGTCATAATACAAGATGATGGTTGTGGAAACTATTCAATGCCTAAGAATGCTTTTGTAGTAGGAGAGCTACCACAATCTCCTAGATCAAGAGGACGTCCACAATCACAAGAAGCTTCAACATCTCAAGGATCCTATGAACGAAACCCTACCTTCACAAGTGCAGGAGATCTTGGTCAGGAAACATTAGAGGGGGACCTATCTCATCTCCTTTATCGAGATGATATACCGGCAGTTGAATTGCCTATGGATGAACGAAACAAAGGTATGAAGCTGATGCTCTTGATGGGCTATAACCGGAACCAAGGGTTAGGCCAAGATAATAACGGGCGTGTAATACCCATTATACCTGAGAAGCAAATAAAAAATCTTGGCATTGGTCATCCTACTCCTAAGGTAACTGTACTTGGTCGAGGTGCCCAGGATAGACGGAACCGAACGCCTCCTCAGGAATCTGTAGCTACTCCAAAATCCTCCATGACTTTAGGAATGCCTACTGATTTAACTGAGTCACCAGAAATAGGATTACCTTTGTTGTTTGAGGATACTAATGTCCTTATGATTAGCACCTTGTCTTATGAGTCTGAAAACCAAAGCAATGAAATCCGATTAGTCTATCCCCAACTGATTGATTACGACCAACGAGGACCACCAATTCTTGACATGTTTGAAAACGATAAGGCGCTCTCGGAATTCATGGGACTTAGGGATGACATTCCATGTGGGGATCATAAGGCAGGTTTTATCATAGAGCTGGATACACATGCATACTATGGAGAAACGATTGAATCCCTCAGTCGCAAAAATAAAAAATTGAGAATAATCTCCAAGTCCTTGAGTGAAAACCACCTTGTGGCACTCTCCGACTCTAAAAAAGTAAAAAGAAAGGACGCATCCAATGGTGAAAACCTCTCTGAGGCGCCTGAGGATGGGGGATTCAATCTTCCTCTTACAGCTATACACCAAGAAAAGTCAGCTATGCTAGCAGAAAAGTGCAACCCCATCAATCTGGGAACACAAGAAACTCCTCATATTACATTCTACGCTGAGTCATTATTATGCAAAGAACAAGAGGAGTTGGCTACCTTCTTAAATGAAAGGAAGATAAATTTTGTGTGGACCTATGCTGATATGCCAGGATTGGATCCAGAGGTAGTGGTTCATCACTTGGCAGTCTATCCTAAAGCTAAACCTGTGAGACAGAAGCTTCGCAAAATGCATCCTCAAATTGCTTTGTTAGTCAAAATGGAGCTCAAAAAGCTATTAGATGTGGGATTCATTCGACCAATTGATTATCCAGAATGGGTATCGAACTTGGTACCCGTATCAAAGCCTGACGGAGCCATAAGAATCTGTACGGATTTCATAGATTTGAACAAAGCATGTCCCAAGGATGATTTCCCGCTCCCCAACATCGACATGATAGTAGACATGACAGCAGGGCATGAGATGCTATCACTTATGGACGGATTTTCAGGATACAACCAGATTATGATAGCAAAAGAAGATCAACACAAGACGGCTTTCACTTGCCCATGGGGAACATACTGCTGGAACGTAATGCCATTCGGCTTAAAGAATGCTGGGGCCACATACCAAAGGGCCATGACACTAATATTCCATGACATGATCCACAAAACAGTTGAGGACTATGTTGATGACATCCTGGGAAAATCCAAAAAGAAGGAGGATCATATATCGGTCTTGAGTGCTATCTTTGACAGACTAGAAGAATACAAGGTTCGTTTGAATCCCAAGAAGTGTGTCTTTGGCGTACAATCAGGAAAGTTGTTGGGTTACATAGTGTCAATGAGAGGCATTGAGATTGATCCGGCAAAGGTGAAAGCAATACTTGAAATGGAAGCTCCTAGGACATTGAAACAACTGAGAGGTCTCCAAGGCAGGCTTCAGTCAATTCGCAGGTTCATAGCACAATTAGCAGACAAACAAATCCCTTACTCTCACCTACTCCACAAGGGGGTAACGTACAAATGGGATGACAAATGTGAACAAGCCTTCAACAAAATCAAGGAATATCTGTTAACACCTCCAGTACTAAGGCCTCCAATTCAGAACAAACCATTGATCCTTTATATCTCAGCAACTGCAGCAGCCCTTGGTGCTCTCCTAGCACAACATGATGAAAATGGAATAGAAAGAGCCATCTACTACATCAGCCGTACAATGGTGGGCCATGAGTTAAACTATACATTCATTGAAAAAGCTTGCCTAGCAGTGGTGTTTGCATCCCAAAAATTCAGACACTACATGTTGGCACACAAGATCAAACTCATAGCTAAAATTGATCCCTTAAAGTATCTTCTTTCAAAGGCAATGCTTACAGGAAGAATGGCTAAGTGGGTAATGATATTATCAGAATATGACATTGAGTATGTGGAGCGCAAGGCAATCAAGGGACAGGTCATTGCAGACCAACTGGCAGATGCACCTATCTATGCGGAGAGCCCACTTGTTTCAGAATTTCCAGATGAATCCATTTTCAACATTGACATAGCTACTCATTGGAAACTATACTTTGATGGCTCCTACACACAACATGGGTCCGGAGCTGGTATCTTCTTCATCACTCCACAAGGGGATTGTATACCAAGATCATACAAAATAGCATTCCCTTGTACCAACAACATTGCAGAATACGAGGCTTTAACTATAGGTCTCAGGATAGCAGTACAGTGGAACATTATGGCATTGAAGGTATATGGAGATTCACAGCTTATCATAAATCAAGTGAACAATGAGTACCAAACAAAGGATGATAAGCTAACTCCATACAAAAGGCTGGTGGAAAATCTCAAGGAATATTTTGTTGACATCACATTTGAGCAAGTACCAAGAACCAACAACAGAGCAGCAGACGCAATGGCAACTATTGGATCACTCTTAGAGATCCCTCAAAATGTTCCGAAATACGACTTCTTGGTAGAGCAGCTTCTCGTACCAGCATTCAAGGTACCAGAGTCAGAATTTGTGTGCGAAATCGTTGGTCCAAATGATCAGTGGTACCAAGACATTTACACATACCTTAGGATAGGTATCATTCCCGCCGATTTGCGTTCAAGCCTTAGACGAACCTTTATCAAGAAAGCATCTCGCTTTGTCATTTTAGGAGAAACCCTTTATCGTAGAAGCATAGAAGGAACCTTACTAAGATGTCTTAACCCTGAGGAGGCTTCGGCTGCCCTAACTGAGGTGCACAATGGCATCTGTGGTTCTCATTCGAGTGGCATGACCCTGTCTAAGAAATTGTTGAGGAGTGGGTATTACTGGCCTACCATGGACAGAGAGGCACATGAATACGTCAAGAAGTGTCTACAGTGTCAGCAACACGGGGACCTCATCCATGCTCCAGCTCAAGAGCTTCATCCAATCATCACACCATGGCCCTTTTCACAGTGGGGACTTGATCCATTGGGAAAATCACACCCACCTCATCCAACGGCCACAAATTCATTATAACCGGGTGAATCGAGTAATTTCACCAAGTGGGTTGAAGCCATACCTATGACCTACATAACAGAAAGCAGATCTCAAAGTTCATCCTAAACTATCTCATATGCCGCTATGGTGTCCCACAAGCCATTATCTCAGATAATGGGACACCATTCAAAAATCAGGAAGTCCGTGACCTATGTGACAAGTTCAAAATCCAACATCGCTTCCACCCTATATTATCCCTAAGCGTAATGGCTGCCGTGGGGCTTACAAATAAACCATCCTCAAAATCCTTAAGAAAAATGGCCACTTCCACGCAGCCGCGGACCTGCATTTGGTACTTTTTAATCCTGCCCTTTGGGTTTACCGAACCAGCATCCGCACACCCACTGGTGCCACACCATTTTCCTTGGTCTACGGATCAGAGGCCATCTTGCCCATTGAGATCGAGTTACCATCCCTCAGAGTATCATTGCAAAATCTCATCACAGACGAAGAGTATCGAGTTTCAAGACTGAACGAGCTGGAACTGTTGGACGAGCGACGTTTGGATGCTTTAAACCATCTGCAAGTGTATCAGAATAGACTGAAAAGGAGCTACAACAAGAAAATCAGAAGCAGAACTTTCCAAGTTGGAGAATTAGTCTTAAAAGAAAATCAGAAGAATGTCCCAAATCCCAGCAGCAAAGGAAAGTTTGAACCCAATTGGGTAGGGCCTTTCATCAATAAAAGCAAAGAAGTTACAACCGTGGGCATATCGCCTATCAATCTCGGAAAGGGGAACTCAAGTAGGAGCCCATGAATAGCTCCCCATCTCAAAAGTTTTATGCCTAATTCTTCTGCTGTATAGAACTAAAAATCCAAAAATCATAAAAAGTCCCTCGAAAAATGATTACTGGCGAACCCGCAAATCAAAGGCCTTGGTAAATAAACAAAAATCCTCAAAAAGCAAAAATCCAAAAAACTTAAAAAGGATCAAAAAAGTAAAGAGAAAAATCGTCCTCTAGTGAAAACCACTTTGGTGGCACTTTGGGCAAGTACCTCGGTGAAAACTTGGCAAACAGGCACCTTGCGTAAATAAGCACTTTCCATCCACCAGGATCTTTATGGCTCGATCTACATTATCCCTCCATTTCGCTTCCATCGTCCATCACATCCATATCTCCATCCATCACTCATCCGCTCACATCCGCACCATAGCTTGGTCCTATGCTCGTATCATGATCCCTCCTAGTACTACTCGGCCCATTCTCAAGGTCAGTTCGTCCTGCCTTTATCGGAGTAGTCTATTGCATCACGCTGGGGGAACATTCTCATCGGATCGGATTCGTATGGTCTTAAAAATCCCTCAATCGTAAAAAATCCAAAAAACATCGAAAAACTTAAAATCCAAAAACATTCAAACATTTCCCAAAAATCCAAAAACAAGGTCGTCTTGTCGAACTACGTCGTCTCTGAGCTTGAACGTAGGCAAGGTTGATCTTTGATCATCCCCCGAGACATTTAGGTCAGTCCTATAGGAGTCCGTCATAATAAACTGACATCGCATCATGTGTATCTTCATCTGTAAATCGATCAAGTCGTCAGTCGAACTACGTGGTCTCTGCGTGTATAACGTAGGCAAGGCTAATCTATCGATAAGCCCCCGAGGCCCCTAGGATAGGTCTTTAGGTTAGTCTCTTGGTCAAAATCTCGGAAAATCCCAAAAACATTGGAAAATTGAAAATCAAAACATTTGTAAAACCTCAAAAATTACCAAAAACAGCCTCAAAACATTGCAAAATTCCAAAAACATCCAAATATTTGAAAAAATCCATCCACCTCATCTCGCTTACACTCGCAATAATCAATCATCCATAATAAATCGTCATCACCCTCAACCTTTGGTAAAATAGTCAGAAACAAGTCTAGCAGTCAAATGTGAAAACCTAAACTGTCAAAATCTCAAGTATAGGTCTGTCGGCAAGCAAGTTGGTCAACTCTTTTCTTATCAATGGCATATAAATCATAAATCAATTTCATCATTGTTTGATAAAAGCTTGTCCTAGGATCCGTTCCAAAAATGGGCACTTTTACCAAACCAACCACTTTGGGTAAACAAAACGACGTGTCATTAACATGTCCTAGGATCCGTTCCGACAATGGACATTATCTTTTGGCAATAAGTTTTGGCTCCCATCTTTTGAAACACATCCCTCTGGCTGAACGTATGAAGAACATTGGCTTGCTTGTATACTTGATCTTTTCTTTTGATTTATCATATTGCGCTCATTCCAAGGACCTCTCGATGATATCCGAACGAAGGATTTAGAGAGAAAGGAATGGGGCAACGATCATTATTATTTTGTCTGCTATGCTTGTTGGACGCTCTTGTAAAATAACTTGGCGAATACTTGCTTTGTTAGATATGTATGGAGGATGTTTCAGATAGCTTGTTGACTATTGCATTGATTGGTTATACCTTTCCGTGTTTTGGTCCGAGATGTTTGAGACTTCTAAAGTGCATCCCAGCAAGGTTTCCGTATGTCAGGTGTGAACAAGAATACTCCTATCTGCTTGTTGAGTCAAAGTCCATCACACTAAGTACCACGCCATCCTGGTCCTTCATACCTTGATGCATCGTACTTAGGCGTGTTATCAAAAATAAAAGTAAATGCATCCCTTGAAAACTCTAACCTTGATAAGCAAATCAATCCATCTATCATCATCTATCATCATCATCTCTAATAAAGTCTCGACCAATCATGGACTTGTTGGATCCTCTTGTCATCATCTCATTTCCGCACTAACATCATACATCCATCATGCATCCATCATGCATCCATCCTGCATCTGCAAACCATCAATAAACTGCATACCACATATCATTCATATCATACATCATAGGAAACATTGATCATTTCACATGCATTGCATATCATCATCATAATATAGATCTGTTAGTCTAAGCATATCATAAATCATCCGTTGCATAATCACAGCATATCACATCATCCATCTCATCCATCTCATATCATATCATCATTTAATTTGTTTAGAATAATATAGATTTGTTATTCTAAGCATCTTGAAATCATCTTTTGCATCGTCATCCATAACCATCCATTTTGAACCTCTTTATCGCGATCAATTCCCTCAAATCGGAATCTTTCGCCGACCTCGGAGGGGCAGCGTACCAAGCAGACTTCTTTCCTTCACTGGGCATCCTAAAATCATGAAATTTTTTAATTTCGATTGCGGCAAGTTTATTCTTTGAACCAACGCAACAAGTACATTGCTTCAAAGAGGGGCAAAATGTAGACATGCAAATTTTACATTATGCATTCGATCAGGATCATTTATCAATTAAACTAGACATTTGCATTAGATCCATTCATCACCTTCATCCATTTAAATAATCTCATTGCCTAAGGTTATTTAAAATAAAAAAGCCATTTAAATCAAATCTTAAATCATTTTCCAAAGTCCAAAAAGTCAAATCAGTTAATCAGCATTAAATCAGCATAATCATCATTAAATTCATCTAATCCTAATCTAAGGCTAATCACATCCCACTTGCATTATCTAGACCTAGCCACTTGCACAATAAATCAATTTTATTGATTTATTAAAACATCATTTTCTCTCAACCATGACAAGTCAAACAGGGCATTTATTGCTCTTCTTTCTTGTCCCCCTCTCAAAATTTATTGCAAATTTGAATTCAAAATTTCCCCCTCTTGGGCACTCTTCCCAAATCTTGCACACACATTAACTAATCACATGATGACAAGTGTTCTCAATTCATTGGCTTGTTTTTGATCCCACATTGGTCCCTCTTCAACATTTGGCATTTTGAAAATCTTTAAATAGGTGCATCATCCTCAAGCAAATCCTTCACAATCTTCACAATTTCATGCAAGGTTACTCTCTTCACTTGAGATTTAATCTTGTTCATCATCACTCCACCATCTCCATTTGCATTTGCACAATTTGAGCTTTGGTCAAGGATTGGGAAAGGGTCACTAGCACATGTGACACCAATCCAACTATGGAATAGGTAATTTGGTTTTGTTTTCATAATGCTTTGGTCTTTTTAATATCATTTGCTGCATTTGGAAGCATTTCTAAGGTATTTCATAGAGGCATTTTAGTAGAGTTTGCATAACACTAACCCATGCTTGAAGTGTAGTTTGTTTGCAGATTTTGAAAAAGATGCCTACACCTATCAATTGATAGTGCACATGAGAGTATTTTTTTTTACCCTATTAATCTTGAAAGTGATAGCATTTAAAATGATTAAGGTGTTGAACATATGAAAAAACAATGTGAAATTTTTGGCTCAGGGTTAAATTCTGAATTATCTCAATCTTTATTTGAGACATTCCATATGAAATTGCATAGTGGTCTAAAGAATGAATTTGACACCATGTGTGAACCTACGATGGAAAACATTGTTTATGCATTGGAGGTTGATGTTTTTGTTGAATACCCTAATTTGAATGTAGATGAAGGTATTATGGGTGCTGATAAATCTAATTTTTAGAACCTTTAAGCATGCAATAATGTGCTTGGGTTGTGTTTTTGGGATGATGACAAACTGACTTATGATGTAAATCTATTAAAAGAGTTACAAATGTGTGAGCATTCCTTTCTCAGCACATAGGAGGATTGCACATTGTTTTTGAGGCATGCCATCTTTGTTGAGCACAATCATCATGAGGGGGTTAGTAAATGCGATAAGACTATGTTTTCATGTGGTCTTGATCACTATCCTCATATATTTCCACTTGATACAAAATCAGAAAATGAAGAGAGTGGTAGTGATGTGGCCTATGTGATTTGGCTTCCATGTGATAACAAAGCTAATTAGGGAGCAAGTTTCCACTTGTTTAAAGGTAGCTTGATACTTCTATTTGTAGAAATGCAGTCACTCATGTTGTTGTGGTGTGATAGGGGCAAGCATGGGTTGAGAGAGATCAACTCCTTTAATATATTGGTGTTTGATAGAGGTAAGAATTAACTCCCCTTTTTCATTTGGTGGTCTAGGGTCACCAAGCGAAGTTGGAAAAGAAGGTTGAATAAAGGAGTAGTTTGAGAGCACCCAATGGACTCAACATTTGGTCTACTCCCCAAAGATCTAAATTATGGCTATTCCCATAGGGGTGGTACATCCCCATTTGGAGCTACTATTGGCACCTTCAAATTTCACAAATTTGAATTGCCCATGTTTTAAAATTTTCCTTTGTACACTCAAAAGTGAACTTGAAAAATCTGCATAAGTGACCTACCTTGGGGGGTCGTAATTTGGAGCTAGTTTATTTTCATGCAAAACCCTTTGGCATAAATATTTAGTTGACATATTTGAACATGTACGTCAATTTTCAGCTTCCCATGATGAGTTTTGATAGGGTTTTGAAAAGAAAGCTGGAGGGTTTTGGGACTGTTTTGTTGCTTGCAAATTCTCTATCCTACGAAGTGGCCTCCTATTCGAGTTGATATTTCATAGCTGGGTGATTTTCATGAAAAAATGATTGGTGAACTTCATTCCCCCTACATTCATATGCTCCTTGGTCTGGTTTCAGAGCCTCATGATCATATTTGCTATTTTTTTCGAGATCAAAAGCAAATGCAGTTTGTTTTGATTTTATAGCTACATTTTTGACATGTTTCAAGGTGGTCAACTTTGACCCCTAATATATCATGAAGAATGATGGTTGAAGGAAATTCCTCCTATGCACATACTCATTGGACCTAAAATACCTTATGTTTCCAGTGGCAGCTTCTCATAATTTGATTTGGTATTTCTTCAAGGAGGTGACTTGGTGAGCTTTAATTGGTTTTGAACAGGTGCAGTTACAGAAAATTCTGACTGAGCCACTTTGACATTGAATATCTTGCACCTCATGAATTTTTTTTGATCCATTTATTTCACTACATTCTTGGGTCAAATTTCTACATGCCTATGAATTTCTATGGCTCCAAGAGGTTGTTTGACTAGTTTCCTAGGGAAATTCCAGAGGCCACGTGACCTATTTTTCTCACTGTTCAAATATGTTAGAAAGCAAGTTTTAATGACAACCCATTTCAAATTTCCATGCTAGATGCTCTCAAAAGAAGTGTTAGGTCAATTAAGCATGAAATTTTTTTTTAAATAAAATTTTTTTTAGCCAGGCCCACATGGGGACCCAACATGCTTTAAATAATTATGAAGTTACAAGCGTTGCACTATTTGAGCCTTTTCTCACTCAAATCATTAAGGCCACTTTGCTTAGCTCAAAGTTCCTGATTGGATTGGCATGGTTGAGAGTGGTAAGGTTTATTATGATTATATTGGGTACATTAGTCTCATTGAAACAAATGACCTAGTGAAATTTGATTCCCACATAATCTCTCTAACATTTTTGGATTTTATGCTGCAGACACCAAAGAAATTCTCTGATTGAGCATAGTGAAGACTCTTTGTTCAAGGGTCATGTGTCTCCATGTAGGTCACTTCTTCCATTTCAATATTTGGAAAGGATAATTATCTAACTAAATTCAGGAGTAATCTTCTACTATTTGGGTGAGGGACTAAATGAACAGGATGAGAATCCCATACTGCATCATTACAATCAACCTAGACAAGATAATATCAAAATAAATGTTGAACTTGAGCTTTTATTCTTATTGTTAAGCAACCATCCTTCTACCAATTCCAATTAGTTGAGAAACTTGATAGTGGTAATTTCAAGCTCACCAAATGAAGGAAAAGGCAACAAGCATATAGTCCAATTGGGATCTTTTTAGAATGAATAAAACATTCCAAAATGTTTTATGTCTATGCTACAGGGTACTGAAAGGGGAAAATCAGTTATATAGGCTAGTATTGTTCTAATTTCCTATTCATGTGGATGTATTCCTACTTGCATTCATGGTGTGAGCTTCAAAGTGAAATTGACATAGTTTAAAGTGATGGGAGCATTGAAGTAGCATATGGAAATCCACCAAATCATAGAGAATAAAGTAACTATGATTGTTTTCCTTGCATAGAAGAGGAGAGATCCAAAGAATGAGTCAACACTTCTTTAAAGTCATGAAAACTATATTGCAAAGTCTAGGCGCATAGACTTGGTAATGTATGTTGCTCAGTGAGAGAATGATTTCAAAGAACAACTCAATGCATTTGGAGATGGATTGAAGACTGTACAACTTAGTTGGAAGCAGACTAGGAAAAGGGGTGGCACATCTTGTGATGACTTGAGAGCTATATGCATTGTTCTAACAGTGACACGGAAATATCATAATTGCGGCATATACACAAAATGGATTTGTTGAAAAATATTTAGAAACTTTCAAGTAAATGCAATTAGTAGTTGTGTTGCTAAATCCCACAATTTCTGCCACTATCCTTCCTACATGTGCTATAGAGGGAGGATCCAATGGATGAGGCAACACCTTGAAAGGGTTCAAACTACAGAGTAAGGTGTCAGCATAGAGACCATGAAATGTTCACTGCAAAATGGGGCGCCATCGACCAGTATACTGCTAAAAGGGGTTAATTTAATATTGCAAATGAAATTTTTATGCTTTGCAGCAACATGGAACCCCCGAAGTTTCAAGCTTGAGTGGAGGGTTATTTTTTTAGAACAAATCAGAATAAGATAGAATCTACAAAATAAAGTTGTAAGTGAATGGTTTAAATAATTCAGAGGAGCTCGTTGAGAAAGAAGAAGTAGGTCAAGATGATTTTGATCGATTCCCACCAATAGGGATGGTTGATAGTACATTGCCAACAAAAAAAATTCATTGTGAAATTGCTTAATGATGGAATGCTAGGGTGGATGAAATCTCTGTATGCAACATTGGAAAATATTTTTACCCCTACTAATGTATGTTGTTCATAGAAAAAATTAGTAACAAAGCATGAAAGGTGCTTGTATCTTTTGCTTCCACCTGGTAAAGTTGGATCGCATCAATTGTTATTTGTGTGCTTGGTGTCTTGGGACAAAAAATTGATGACTGGATTAAAGCATTTGAAATAATCAAAGTTGCACTAAGGGACACAAGGGTGGTGAGCAGTTCACATTTCCAGTGAAAATGTATCAAAATTGTTTGAGGACTCACTTCTACCGCCATTGTTGAGGAGAACTTGCAAGATGAGGAATTAGGGCAGAACAAGGAATGAATGGCCAAGATGAAGCTAGCATGGTGGCCAAATCCTCGCCGACAATCATAGACCTCGTGTGTTGAAGGATGACATCATGAAATGGGTTGTGAGGTGTGCAAAATTTTTCCACGTGGACAAGGTGGTCCCAAAGTTTCTTTGTTTTAAATGCAAAAGGAATGGATATGTATTAAGTTAGTGCCCGATGGATAGATGTGGTATTTTATTATTTTAAAAACAAGTTTTTCAAATATAAAGGATTTTTTGCCAAATGGAAGGATTTGGGATTTTCACCTTTTCAAGGAAAATATTTCAAAACATAAGGTGAAACGTAAACAAGGCAAGGTGAGATAAATTTCCCACTAAAAGATTAAATAGTTCAACATTTGAATGGTAGTTATTTTAATATGTAAAAGGGGCATAGGTAAAACATTTTGTTGCCCAATAAATGAAAATCAAAGATTGACAAGAAAATATTTTCTGAAATCCCAAAGTGGAATATTCAAATATTTTTGATGTGAAAAAGGAAAGGCTTTTAAATGAAAGGTAAATAAAAATAGGAGTAAATTTTTTTTTTCTAGAGGAAATTTTCTATGGACAAACATTTTAAATCAAGTATTATGTGCATGGGAAAATGGCACGAGTGAAGTTGTGTGTAGCACCATAAAAATAAGTCAAAGTTAAATGCCTCACTATTAAAGTTAGAAAACTTTAATTTCTAGAGGTAAAGTGTGAAGTGCAAGTGAATTTCTACAACAAAGAAAAGGCAGAGTGAATGATTTTCACTAGAGAGAAAATGCTACAAGGTGAAATGGAGTGATATTTTTCATGAGATGGGGAAATTTTTTGTTGAGAGTAAAAGGTGCAGGAAAGAAAAATACAAAGGCAAAGTTTGTTATTGCAATTGAGGCGAGATGGGAGAGGATTTTTCCAGTTTCTAGATTGAAGAAAGAAGTTTCCAAGTTTCATCATCGGATCAATTTTGGAGCTCAATCTTCTTCTTCTTATTCTCTTCTTTTCTCATTTGTAAGGGGTTCCAATTTCTGAGAGTTCAACAAGGTAAACAAAAGCTCTGTAAAAAATTGTAAAGCTAGGGTGAAGTATGACCATTAGTCATTAATCTAAAAAAAATTTGTGTTCTGAGTTGAGCTTCGTGAATATATTTTATTATGTGACTGTCTCCATGGCTGGGATGTAATACTTTTTTGAATTCAATAATCAAAGATTATTTGGGTTTTTTCATGCATATTTGTTGCATTTGAGTTTCAATTGTTATTAATTTCTATTCAGAGAATAGTTTAATTACTTTAATGAATGTCAACTGCATTTTTTATTGCCTATTGTTCAAAGGATAGTGTAATTTCTTTAACAAATGTAACAGGTTTATTGTGTTTCTAGATGGATTTATAAGAAATGTCATTTGATAAAGCTTTTGTGGTCTTTTTATCATAATGTGATAACATTTTCAAAGATCTTCAAAACATGTTTAACATTGTGGGATGAAATTTTGGTTATATGACTCTATAGCCCTTTCTCTTGGCACTAGTCAAGCCTTGTGCATCTTCTATTTTTAGTTTGGTCCCAAATCTTAAAATCAAAAACCAATTTAGTTATGCTTTCTGAGTTATTTGTATCTGTAGACCCTAAATCTGCATTTTGCTCAAAAACAAACAAGCATGAGTATTGTTAGTTAAATCAAGCAAATAAGATATAGAATCCCTATGAAATACTTGACTATAATGAAACATGCAAATTAGATAAACAAAGATGATCAAATGTAAGCATATAAAAGCATAGTCAAAACTCTATTCCATAGTGGATTGGTGTCACATGTGCTAGTGACCCTTTCCCAATCCTTGATCAAAGCTTAAGATGAAAATGCTATGAAGATGGTGGAGTGATGATGAACAAGATCAAATCTCAAATGAAGAGAGTAACCTTGCATAAAATTGTGGAGGATTTGCTTGAGGATGAAGCCTTATTTAAAGATTTTCAAAAATGCTAAGAGCTGGAAAATGGACCAAATGTGGGACTAAAGATTTTGCCAATGAGATAAGGACACTTGTCAAGTGGGTGATAGGCCAATGGTTGTGCAAGATTTGGGAAGAGTGCCCATGAGAGGGAGAATTTGAATTCAAATTTGTAATGAATGCTGAGTTTGACCTTTGGAAGGGGACATGTAAGAGACATGTAAGGCCTCATAAATGCTCTGTTGAGTGTACATGTCCACTTGGGGGGAGATTCAAACTTGGAGAATATTCTTCCTTTATGCCAAGTTGAAAATAAAGATTTTGATAAATCAATTAATTGCAATTTCATGTGCAAGTAGCCAAATCTAGAGAATGCAAGTGGGTGAGATTAGCATTTAATCAAGCAAGCTAGATTAAATAGATGATGATTATGCTGGATTTAATGCCGATTAGGTGAGTTGACTTTAAGACTTTGGATAATTGATTTATTTGAATTAGAAACGATCAATATGATTTAGGATTTGATTTAAATGAAGTCCTGATTTATTTAATTAAATGGATGATGCAAGATGAAGGTTGAATGATAATGTTTATTTGATAAATGAGATTATTTAATGAATGGATGAAAGTGATGAATGTGCCTAATGTGAGACCTAATTTGACTGAATCTGATCGAATGCATAATGTAAATTTTGCATGTCTACATTTTGCCCCTCTTTGAAGCAATGTACTTGTTGCGTTGGTTCAAAGAATAAACTTGCCGCAATCAAAATTAAAAAATTTCATGATTTTTCGGATGCCCCAGCGGAAAGAAGTACACCGGTACATTGCCCCCTCGAGAGATCGAGCGAAAATATTCGATTTGAGGGTCGATCTCACATAAAGAGGTTCAAAATAGATGGTTATGGATGACAATGCAAATGAGATGATTTTAAGATGCTTAGAATAACAAATCTATATTACCCTAAACAACTTAAATGATGATATGATATGAGATGGATGAGGTTGATGATGTGATATGCTATGATTATGCAATGGATGATAAATGCAAATGCTTAGACTAACAGATCTATATTATGATGATGATGCAAATGCAATGCATGTGAAATGATCGATGTTTCCTATTATGTATGATATGAATGATATGTGGTATATCGATAGTTTCTAGACGCCAGGATGGATGTAATGATGGATGTACGACTCGATGCAATGGGATGTTAGCTGGAAATAAAATATGACAAGAGGATCCAACAAGTCTATGATTATCGAGATTTTATTAGAGATGATGAAGAAGAATGATTAAGTGAGAAATGATGATGATAGATGGATGATGCCGTGCTTATCAAGGATTGGGATTTTCAAAGGGTCACTTACTTTATGTTTGATAACATACCAAGCACGATGCATCAAGCGTATAAAGGGACCGTGGATGACGCTAAAATTTAGTGTGATGGACTTTGACTCGGTTGTAAATAGATAGGAGTATTCTTGTTCACACCGGACATACCTAAACCTTGCTAGGATGACTTAGAAGTCTCAAACATCTCGACCAAAACATGGAAAGGTATAACCAATCAATGCAATAGTCAACAAGTTATTTGAAACATCCTCCATACATATCTAACAAAGCAAGTATTCTAAGTTATACAAGCAAAGCAGTCCAACAAGCACAGTAGGACAAAAAGATAATTGATCGTTGCCCCATTCCTCATCTCTAAATCCTTCGCTCGTATATCACTCCAGAGTCCCCAGTCGAGCGCTAATAAGATAACCAAAAGAAAAAGACGTAAGTACACAAACAAGCCAATGTTCTTCAAGCAATTCCTAGCCAAAGGGATTTGTTTTGATAGGATAAGAATTCAAGGTGATATCCATAAATGATGCCCATTGTTCGGAACGATATATCCTAGGACATGCATTGTACAGGATGATGATGGTTTGATAAGTTGATTGATAGGTTGTTGATATAAGGTCGACTGACATGTTTGCGACTGATCAAGAGTTTGATTTTGTTTTAGAGGTTTGTTGCTTTGATTTTGATTTTACGATTGAAGTTTTCTTTTGCTGACTGTTGTGATTGTTTTTGTTTGTTTTGCCAAAGGATGAAGGTGATGATCAATTTATTATGGATGACTGATTATTGCGGGTGCAAGCGAGATGAGACAGATGGATTTTTCAAATATTTGGATGTTTTTGGAGTTTTGCAATGTTTTGAGGCTGTTTTTGGTGTTTTTGAGATTTTACCAATGTTTTGATTTCTTGATTTTGTGATGTTTTGGGATTTTGATGTTTTTCAAATGTTTTTGGATTTTGATGTTTTTTGAATGTTTTTGGATTTTGATATTTTTCGAATGTTTTTGGATTTTGATGTGATTTGAATGTTTTTGGATTTTGATGTTTTTCGAATGTTTTTGGATTTTGATGTGATTTGAATGTTTTTGGATTTTCGCATGATTTTGACGATTTGGATATGGATGTGTAATGATATCAGTGCTCTGTTTGGGATTTTGCTAAAAACCAAGCTAAGGTTGATTGATCGGATCGATGGATTGATGATGATGATAACATTGTTGAGGATACACAACAATGCAATGATAGTGTTATGCAACACAAGGATTTGATGGGATTGATGATGATAACATTGTTGAGGATACACAACAATGCAAGGACAGTGTTAAGCAACACAAGGATTGGGATGTTGATGGGATTGATGATGATAACATTGTTGAGGATGCACAACAATGCAAAGATAGTGTTAAGCAACACAATGATCGGGAAGGGTATCCCAAGATGATGATTTTTTGATTGAATTTGATTTGATCCAGATTGTTGAAGCTTGGTTTGGAACAAAAGATGTTCGAATGATTTGATGTGACATTTGAAGGGTGCATTAGATGCGACTGATATTGATTGATGTTTGGTTTGATGTTTGATTGAAGATGAAATTTGATAAGGACATGTTTTTGTCAAAATATGCCATGTGCTAATGATTTGGATTTTTGCTCAACAGTGGTTTCGACCAATTTGATTTCACGTTTTCCAATGTTTAGATCGCCACATGAGTAGGAGGATATAGATCAAGATTTATTCTCGAAGCAAGATGTACATATCTGCCCCCAATGTCTAGCAATGTATGGAATGTTATGATGGATGCTCAAGTAGGTGTATGGATAGATGGATATGGATTATCTTGTGATAAGATAAGGTGCATAGATAAAAGAAGCTCATTGGATAATGCTTCATGGCTTAGATAATGCTGCATAGGATAGGATTAATGAAAATGGCCCATGTCAATAAAGTGTGCTCCAAAATTTCATCAAGATCAAGATAACTAAGATGACGGATGCAGATAGATGCAAATGGATTGGATCAATGGTTTATGGATGGATGGATTTATTATGGATAAGATGGATGGAATGCTTGATTTATTACTGATGGGATGAGATGCTTTCATCCTAACTCAGCGACGTAGATGCTCGGGATTCCACACATGATGCCCCTGGTTGCCGTGTTTTCATCATGGTCTTGCCCAAAGTGTTGCCCATGCAAAGTTCTTTCACTAGAGTGATCTATTTTTTCATCGCTTTCAACTTTTTCGATTTTTTTTGGATTTTTTGCTTTTTTGATTTTTTTTGTTGTTACCTAAGATGCCTTCTGCTTGCCGTGTTTTCATAATCAAGTAACCATTTTTTCGTGACTTTTTTTTTTATTTTTTTTGATTTTTCTTTTATTTTTTTTATTTTTTCCAAAAGATTTTATGCCTAACCACCCGGTGGTGTTGATGTAGATGCCCCTGCCGATGTACACGTCAATATCCACCGAATGAGCTTTCATTGCTAAGATATCGCACTTGAATGCAACTTTGGGATTCTTGATCCGCTTCGTCGATACCGTGGTTAACTCGCCTTTGAAGCGCACATCGCGACAAAGTGCCTTCGAACTTGCGATGAAGGGTCGCTACAATACACAACACGTAAGAATTCGTATATTATGCATGGAAGCTGCGGATGGAGTGTGTTTAGGGATAAGAGATGATTGTTGACGCTTTGGAACCTTGACTCTCCAAACTTGGGAAGATGAGCAATGGTGGGTGGATACAAAAGTGTGTGTAGAATTAGGACCAACCGCTTGATACAATTTGTATGTCGCATGAAAATCCTACTTTTTCTTTTGTGGACATCTTTTATGGATACTTTTCCCTTTTTTATTTTTCCCCATAGTTTCTTTGACTGATGGAGTTTGATAAGGATGATCTTTCTTTGTATTCTTTGGCACTATTTGTATTTTATTTGTCCATTATGCTTCTTAGTTTCTTGATCATAACGTCATACTTTGATCTCGAGATTTTCTGGATGTTGGTCCCAATTCATGGATGGGGTGATGGGTGGATGAAGATTCGTGACATGGTTGGTTGTAGTATTGGCACTAGTTTCATCATAAGGACTCTTCATGCTCCCTATGTTGACATTTGCTTGAGATGAAGTTACCCCCAGTATTGTGGTAGTACCTTCATTCTTTGACTCTTCCTGTTCTGAGATGTCTTGTTCAGTAAACATGCTCTGACAAATGACCACCGTAGTTGGCGTTCTTTCAATTTGCTGCTCCGCTAACTCTAGATGTTCTATTTGACTTGTTTTGTTGAGCAGATAATGATGGATATCTTTATTCATGATGTCCTCAATCTGAGTTTGGGACATATTTGATCCTGATGTTGACAACTTCGTTTGATTGTAGGAGTTAAGAATCTGCTCTTTTTGTGTAACACAATCTTCTTCTAGATGAAGATCGTCTACGTGTCCATCCATAGAAAGCATCTCATGGGTAGATGGGGGAGTAAGTGCTACATGGATATGATCATCTTCCATGGATAAGAGAGTGTTCATTAGATTAGTGTAGTATCTTGAAGATACAAATTCTTGATCTTGATTAATTTCGGAGTTGCTTTCGACATGCTTTGGATCAAGTTCTTGACATGGGGTAGCTTCAAAGGATGGATTTCTTACAAAGGACTTTTGATGTCTATTAATTCAGGCATGTATTACCAAGTTCAAGGTTCCTTCAAAGATTCGTAACCATGAGGTCAAAGGGGATCAACCATGTTTGAAAATGACCACAAGTTGGGGACTTTGGTGAGATTTTGATCATGCTTTGGAATACCCTTGAGATATGTCCTCTCAACTCGTGAAGGTGAGACATTTTCAACATGATCATAGGTGAACTGATTGTGCATTATGACAATTGGATCAAATAATCCTAACACTCCTTGAAAGAGATCACTAAAAAGTGGCTCTTGATGTATGGTGAGTTGATCATCGGATTGTGTAGATATATCTTCAATGTGCTCCTCGATGGAGAGGTTTTGATCATTGTTTTCGACAATTGCGATGGAGAGATTGTGAATGTCTTCGACCATAGCATCAAGTGATGTTGATATTTCTTGAATTGGCTCATTGTCGAGTTTTGTTGGTGGATTTTGATTGAGATTCAAAAGTGACTCTTGACATATGTCGATTTGATCATTGGATGAAGTAAACGTGTGCTTAGTGATGGATTGATCTTGGTCCTTGTTTTCAATAGTTGTCATCTTTTTGTGTTTGTGCTCGTGTTGGTTGGGTAGCTTGAGAGGCTTGGGCAACTTGAGAGGATTGTTTCACTTGTTGAGCTTGTGTTGCTTGTTGCATGGCTAGATATTGTTGGAATCCCTTTTGAAAAGCAGCTTGTAATGTCGCGTTGTATTGGATTGATGTGGTGGAAATTGGTGGTGGTGGGGGTGGTGGTGGATTTAGAATCATGTTGGATGTAGTGACAAGTGTTTGAGATACGCTCGGAGCGATCATGGTAGTGAGGGGTTGAGATGTGATGGGTGTGATAGTGGTGTTTGGAGTGATCGAAGTGATAGAGATGGTTGGATCGTAATCGATGTGATATAGGTCCCGGGGAGACCACATTTCCTGGGGATCAATGTTGCCTGATTAGACACCAATTCATTGGGTGTGATGTCAACAGTATATTCAAAGGACGGTCGATGGTTTTATTGATGCTAGGTGGATTTTATTTGGGTGGGATTGGATTGGTGCTAGGGTATGGGGAAGTTCAAACCAATGAATGATGTTGATAAGCGGGTGGTGTGGAGATTTCCTGGATGCTAATGCCCTCAACCATGGGAAAGTTCTCATAATTTGATCTCGCCAAATTTGTTCCTGATTTTGATCTTGACTCACTTGAGATAGTTGATTTGGCTTTTGTTTAAGCGGATTTGGGATGCCTACTTGCGGTTTTTGAATGGGATTATGGGAAAATTGACTTTGGATAATGTTCTGATTTGGGATGATGTTCAGATTTGGCATGATAGGATGAACATTGTTGGTATTGGGAATCATTTTTCCAAAGTTTTCCAAGTTAGGATTCATGTTTCAAAAAGTTGCACTTGGTACATCCACATTTGGTTTGTAGGGATTTGGTGGAATGATGTTGCTCGTTTGAAGACTCATGTATTGATTGTTTGGAGGATAGACTTGTAAGTTTGGACTTTGATTTAAATCTATCATGGGGAAATGTGTTCCAAACTTTGACTTGGGCATACTCACACTTGTTGTACCATTGACATTTGTTGAAGGCAATGATCCCATGCATGGACTTTGATAATTGATAGGCATTGCAAGGCTTTGAAGATTCAACTGATTTGGATTACCTAAGATGTATGGATCAAGTTTATATTCCATGTTCTTCTTGTGTTTTGACCTTGTTACAAAAGTGACCTCTAGAGTTCTTAGGACTAACGACGATATGGAGGATGGAAGGTGTAAATGATGAGTGATCAACGTTTTAAGAACTTTGGATCAATGCGAGACTTAGGGCTTGATTTTGATTGTTTGATGTGGATGATGAACTTGTAAACCCTAAAATGTTGGATGTTATCTTAGGATTAACTTGTTCAAAGAGGTGATAATTTAACTAAGTGTGCGTGGAAGGATTCATCCAAACACACCTAACTAAACAAATGATTTTGATTTGGTTTGGAAATGTACCCAAGTCTAGGTAATGACATTTTCAAAGCTCCAAAGTTGTTTGTGGGATGATGTTGATAAATGTTTGAGGTGGTTGAAGTGTTTGATTTTGATCCTAAGAGACTTAGAGAGACTTTGTTTAATAGGCCAAGGTATTGAAGAACACACTTTTCTCTAAGAGCAATCAAAAGACCAATATGACCAAGAGATATCAAGCACATGTGTGGGGTCCAATTTGTTATCTTTGCTTAATGGATTTATTCTACCAAAAACACTCTCTTTGATTAAAGTTTCAAACTAAGATGTCCAATGTCTTAATTTCCTTAAACCCCACAAGATATTTTATGTGGAAATTCAATGAACTTAAGGCAAGGGTTTTCCTATTGTTTACTCAAGAAGACAAATTGAGGTATAATCCAATGCTTAGGGAACCTCTAAGGACGTGAATCCCAAGGAAAGAAATAGTATATGGATTGATCTAATGATATTTGCCCTAAAAGAGGGTTTGAAATGGAGAATCATGTTGAATGTTTGTTTGCAAAATGTTTTCAATACAATAATCGTGGTTTTCAAACTAAGAATACCACAAGCCCTATGGATGTGTAAGACATGACATATTCCCACTTGGACAAGTCTAGCTACACTTATCTCTAGTGGATGGTTAGATGCTTGACCCCACTGGCTCCCCTCCACGGCTCATTAACGTCAATCGGGGCAGCCAAGCATCAACACCCATGAAACTCCCATGGCATGCTTTCCATCTCTACTAGAAGACCTAAGAGTGTGGGGTGGCTTCAGAACGACCGTTCTTGCACCAACAAATATATTAAGGATTTTGGAAAATTCTAGCACATGGGTTCTAGTAAGGACTTTCCGTTCATGGAGATTGACCCATACGACAAGAGTCCCCTTTTGGATCCATCTTGTCAGAGCCAACCACGTGATTATGGCGTTTAACCAAAACCCTCATTTATATCCTGGCTGGAAATACTCTTGGCTTTAGAGTGTTACCGGTTGAGTCGTTCCCTTCGGTGAGTACTTTTTCCCCAAGGTAGGCCCTCTAAGATAAACAAAAGTGAGCAAAGACACAATCCGTAACTCGATCGATCTTTGATGGCACAAATAAAGAGAATGTACGCAAAAATTCCCCTACTCACACTCGCACAAGATGTTCAATTTTTTAAGCCCAAATCAAAATGTTTCAAAGCAATAAAATGTATTTTGAGTGTTTCTCTTACACCCTAGATCGCACGAAGCGCAAGAGGAGAGGATACGCACTCAAAAGACAAAGTCACACAATTCAAGCACTTTTTTGTTTTATAGCCTTCAAAGCAATTGTGAGTTCATTTTAAGCACCAAAATGAAGTGTGAAGTTTGCCTTGTTCAATTTTAGCCCAAAAGTAAAAGACTAGTCAGTTTCTAATGTTCAAATTTAGACCAACTTTGAAAATAAACAATGATTTAGTTGGCTTAAAATAGAAAATTAAAGCATGAAATGGAAGCTCTTAAGCATTTAAAAATGCTTTTGTCAAGTTTAAATTAAGTGCTTAATTTTCTTCAACTCCAAAAGTCTTCAAAGATTGCTTCCAATGTTTCATGTGCAAACGAAATTCCTCCTGCAAGATAAAAAAGTTAATTGTGTGAGGATCAAGTTATTTATTTAAAAAGAAGAAGTCTTGATTAAAAAAAAGACAGTTTGCCAACAAAGCTCAACGCCTCTCACAAAGTCATAAATGAGTAACGTTATTCAAGAAGTGGCCTGCAATGTTTGGTTTCTAATTTTCAATGATTTCTTCAAGAAAAATATTCACAAAAGCCAAAGTACGACAGTTGGGGAAGTAAAGATTTCAAAATCCATATTCACTATTTAATAAATGCATGAACAAACACAGCAAACAAAGACTTTTCTATGAAAAGTGTGAATCAATATTTGCAGCAAATAAAGATTTCGCTCTCAGCAAACAGAGAAATAAAGCATGTGTTAACCATTTCACATAAATAAAGACTTGAATGCTTTAGTTGATAATAAAGGCGCTTTCTCAACTTGTTTAAAATCTGCTATAAAATAATGTCATTCTTGTTGTTAACCTCTGCCAATAATAAAGGTTCCTTCTCCTTTCAATCTAATGCTAGCGTAAACATCAAACAAACACTAATCTGCAGATATATCAAATCACTTTAACTGCTTAAAACATGCATCAATAAGCTGTGATAATGTAGACAAGGAATTTAAACTGTCTGACATAGAATCTCTAATAAGATGCTCATTAATGCGTAGCCAGAGCCCTGCAGAAAAAGATTAATAAGAATACATCACTTAGTAAGACTTTATGGCGTATGAGACTTACACAACCTCGTCTGCCACTACTGACCAAGGTGATCACCAGTGATCAGATTACCTTTCATATTTATTGGTGATGGCGTAAGACTCCTATAAATTGCAGCAGAGGTGCAATGTACTTGAAACAATTGTCCAATAGGTGCCATGCTTTTAACATCACTCTCCCTAGTTTGCTGATGTGTGCTCCCTATGTAGCCACAACTTTGAAGATTGCATGGCTATGCCGTATCACATCATCTCATTTTAATATGTTTGAAGTATTTACTGCACCCCAAATCACCTAAATGCATATCAAACCACTCATCACGAGTTGATCTTTTCTGACTGGAGAATGGTTGAGTGTTATGATGGTTGTGTCTATAGTAGGTAGATGTGGCGTATTGAAGAATCCTTCTCTTCTCCTTCGCTATTAACTTGGATCTGGAGACTTTTCTTCCAGTGGTTTTCCTTAGATACTGCTCTCCTCATCCCTCTCAAGAGACGCCACATTGACAAAGCAGAGCGGCCGAGCTAATAGTTTTCTATTCATGTACCAAGTAATATTGCTCTACATGTATCGGCTACACATCCACACAAACTTGTGAGAAGCACATGAAAATAGGCCCATTTTTATTTTTATTTTTCAAACTGTACATCAAAAAGCTTTTTTTTAAAAGTGAAAGTGACAGTCATTATGCAATAGATTG
>VDFB02305622.1:0-11564 GCA_007258455.2 Sequoia sempervirens | reverse complement strand
GTGTGCTTTGCACACAGCCACCACCGCCCGGCGGGAGGCAGGGGCTGCGTGCCCTGGGCTTTGGCCCTTTTACCTATGCTTTTTCTATATTCGAAAATTACTTTTTATTTCAATTTAAATTTTATAAATATTATTTTATATGATATTTTATATAATATTTATAATGTTTAATATTATATATTATATAAAATATAATATATTTAATATATATTAAATTAAATGAAATTTTTGTATAAATTAAAATGTATTTTATTTTATATGTTAATCATATGGTTTTTTTTTAAAAGATGAGTAATTAAAATTTATATAAGTTATTTGATATATTTTGTAATTAATGGAATTCTTCTTTTTATATTTGTTAAAATAATAGTTGGCTAAATTGAGTATCTTTGTACATGAAGGTATATTCATACTTTGAATATTTGTTTGTAAATAATCATGTCAACATGCTTTTATATTTAATTGTATGGATTTCGCAATGGTATTTTATTTAATAGACGCGTTAAGGGGTGTCATAATTCAAATATATTAAGATGATTATCGTTATGCTTTTAGAGGCAAGCGTGGAGTTTGGAAAATCTAATGTCTTATTTGAAATATCAATTTTAGTTGATTGAATGTCCTTTGTTGCAAAATGGATTAAGTGATTTAATTTAAAGGTTATTTATTAAAATACCTTGAGTTTGAATATGTTAGTGAAACTTAGGGAGAACAGTTGATTTAATTTTAACCAGAAAGCTGCATCATTAAAGTGTTTGATTATGGATATGGTTATGAAATTTAGAGTAAATGATCTGTTCTTTATATATTCCAATGTCGTGCATAGAAATGGGATCAATTGACTGGATAAATGCAAGTTATGAAATCTGTGTTTGAAAGGAGTTAGGAAATCCGAACATTAGCTTTCCTATTTGTCTGAAATATTTTCAGTGTTTATTTGTTTGCCTTCGATGTTGTGGAAGGAGGGTGAATGTTTTGTGAATCTTCCTGGTATGGGTTCATTTATTGGTATGGGTGGTTATACGTGTGATTATATGAGTGTTGACTTTAAGTCATTTCTTGTTGATCATGTAAGTCTTCCAGCAGTGTTTTCTTGAGATGATGCTATGTCTCTTATGTTTTGCTTTGGCTATCTTGGATATTGTGTGAGTTAAGCTTAAGTGGTTACCTGGTTCTTTGAACGGGTTGTGTGACCTTGTGATTCGTGGTTGAGTCGAGTTACCAGTTGTTATGTGGGTTTCATTATGTTAGTCAACCTTGTGTTAGCCTTGGGTAGTGCACGCTTTGGTTTCAGTTTTGGACATCCGTAGTGATGTGTTACCTGTTGAGGTGTTTGATTATTTGTGATAAGTGTTAGTGCATTGTCTACCCTTGGCATGTGGTTGAGTTTTGTGTTGTCGATAGGGGAGTGGCTTTCAAACGAGCACCGGGCCCAAAGTGGCTCCAGGATAACTCGTGTGAGAGTCAGTTAATTAAGTGAAAATTAAATTAACTTACTAGGGAGAGAGTAGCTTTGAACATTAATAAGATAATTTAGCCTCGCTCATTGGCTCAAGGGCTTGTACGAGACTTGAGATGAGTCGGGAAGGCCTGGAATGGCAAGATCATTATCTCGTCTTTACGAGAGATAATCGATCCCGCTCTGGTGTGCATGTGGGGCCGGGAGTCGGTTGAGGTTTCCAGGATATCCCTAGAGGGGGGCCGGGACCTAGGAAGACTTGCCAGGAGATCCCATGCAGCCTTTGCGATGACACTCCTCCTATGACAGCAGTCGGTATGGTGTTGTACCGTTGGTTTATTTTGTACAGTGATGGTACTCGATTTTGTACTCTGGAAGCATTGTAACCATTGTGTTAAGTAATGTGGGTTTTGTTCTTGTTTCAGTTCAGTGTGCTAGCTTGTGTCTAGAGGTAGATGGTCTTGTCTAGGAAATCCTTGTTACTATCTCCTAGCACGGAGGGAGTGGGGCCTTTGGGTTCCACGTGGTCGGGTGGCATGCATCTTTCAAAATGGGAATCAGTTGGAGAGCTCGTGGGAATCAGTTCTTCTCATGCCTTGTTCTCTCAGTTCTTATTGTATTTTATTACCCCTCAGTTGTGATCGAGGTGGAGTTTGTATTATGTAATCATTTGGTTGGAATTGCCTCATTCAGGGAATAAGTGTTGTAATCTTATTGTTTAAATGTTAATTTGGAATCTTGAGGTATTAAATATCCTTGTTGTAATTTATCTTGAATGGAATGTATGTTGTCTCATTTCCTTAAGTGATTAATGTTTCGGTTTATTTTAATGTTAGTTGTTGTTTGGGTTTTTAAGTAATCTTTGTCTCGTGGCCTTAGAGGTTGTTGGCAATATGTATTATCTTCATGTTATTTATACTTAAACAAAAAAAAAATTGGTACGTTTAAGTGGTGAATTGCAACTTCCTCTAGGGTTGCGTGGCGGGCATTACAATATCGCTGCAGTAGAGTGCATTTAGAAATGTTGAAGAGAACTATCTTTCTCCTTTTGGCTCTCTCTATTACCGCTGAAATTAGTTCACAAAAACATAAAATAAAATCCACATCTTCTTGATATCTCCGTTGGTTTAGTTTCCATAAGATAGTACACAAGGAAAAATATGTATAAAGTAACTTAATTTCAAAACCCAACGAAATTCTATGTAGTAGTTGCAAGTTCAAAATCTTAAAAAAAGATAAGGCCAAAATAAGGCTTTTATTAGGAATCTATGTGTCTTCACTAGGAAAATTCACTTAAGGCATGTGTTTTGTTTTTAGATTTTAAATAATATAAGCATTACCTTTTAAACTTAAAAATGCTTTAAATGAGTCTAACCTAATTACGTGTACCTCTCCTTTTAATTCTCCTTTAAAGAGTACTCATATTGATATATATAATTTAAATTACATCCTTAAGATTAATTTAGTTATATAAGGATTATTTGTTAAAGCTAATTTAAATTATAAAGATTAATTTAATTATATATAATTTATCTTATAAGGATTATTCATTAAAGATAATTTAAATTATAACTTTAAGATTAATTTAATTATATATGTATAATTTTCTTATAAAGTTTATTGATATCTATAACAATTATATATATATATAAAGGAGTGATAACATTTTACATGAGCAACAATACTAACACAGTTATATTAGAATTATATTAATATCTTTAATAGGTCAATCATTGAGAATTGCATCAAGTGAATTAATTTTGAGGTAAGTTAAAGTTAGGTGATATTAATAATAATAAATGACGATAATATAACTGACATCACTAAAAGTTGACATCGTTTCCTTCATCTCCAAAACAATAATACGGTTACATGAAAATAGATAAAACACTAATTATACTCTTACGTTCTAACCTAGTTACTTCATCACCTAGGTTAAGTGTCAACCCGATGTTCTAGAGAGAGTGTGCGTGAGAGGCCATGAACAAAAATGTATTTTATTCTTGCACCCCATTCTTAGGCAATGGGTCGGCTATGACATGGCGTGTGTCCATCTGCATTTAGTGCACCTAGCAAGTGGCTATGTGTGTGCATAGATGCATATGGTTAGGGTTCTATGTGTTTAATCCAAAAAAAAAAATATTAGTTGTGTTTTTTCCCTTCATGCAAATTTATGGCATTACACTACTCCTTATAGTAAAAAGGAGCCCTTGTAGATTAACCATCGTTGATCATTTTATGTATTTACTTTACCATTGTGAGTTGTTGTGATTTTAACCTTGGTGAATGTATGATTATTGGTCAATCAAAAATGAGTTGGGTGAACTCAAGTTGTTGAACTACAGTTCCTTTGCGAATTATATACATAGGCAAGGCCATCAGAGACAAGCCCCCGAGGAATTAGGTCTGGCCCCTAGGCTTGTTCTCTTATTGAATATACTTAAAGATACTATTGAAATATATATTATATTTGCATAACTTGTGACTTGATCTAAGTTTGTGATTATTGATGAGTTCGTGGATCTAATAAAGTCTACCTTGGTGATGTGAATTCCATATCTCTACTTGAAACCCAACCTTGAATGTCAAAAACAAATGTGTAGATGGTTGAGTCCTTATAATTTATTGGTCAAATTTTGTTATGCTTTCATAAAGGGTAGGTATAGGGAGTAGTGTTTGGGTGTTATGTTAGTGGTTATGGTCGAAATTTGAAATTTGTGTTTTGTTCTTAACTGTATTTTGGTGGAAATTTTTGGGCATTACACTAAACAAGACCAACTACCTCTTGACATAGGCTAAAACATAACTGAACTGAAACAACTACAACCACAATATCACTTAACACAAAGGTTATAATGCTTCTAGAGAACAATGATCATGTACATCATTTGTGCACCACATAATAACTAACTAACTGCTGACGTAGGAAGAGTGTCATACATAAATTTCCATGAGTTACCCTAGCTGAACCTTCCTAGGCTATCGGACCCCCATCTTGGGTTACCCTGGCTTGCCTCTACCGGCCGCTGGACCCTCATGCAAAACTATGTGTCTCGTCTCAACTCGAGCCTTAACAATCGCATGCTCCATGAGAGAGGCATTCATTATCTTTATTAGTGTGGAAGTGCCCCATTAATTTATTTTAAGTTATCACTTGATTAAACCCTAGGTGAGTTACCCTAGCACCCCTTTGTGTGTTGGACCCCCACAAAGAGCCACTCTCCTATTGACAACACACACAGTACAAAACCACAATCCAATGGGTAAACTAGAAAGATGACCTCTCCAATCCAAGGAGGCAACAAACAATGGGAACTCACTCCAAACACTGGAGGAAACGAAATACAAACCCCACTCCTTCCAAAGGAGGCACAAATCACATAACCCTCTCCTAATCCCAAGGAGGCTCAAACCGTCCCTGTTCATGAAAACTAGGTAAGGCAACCCATTATAACTACACACATTTCCCAAGGAAATTCACAAAGCGAACCATTACATGAAACATCCCAAACTAGAGAACTCCTCTGGAAGACTCACTAGACAATTAACCCTATTTTCCCAACAAAGATAAAGAACAAAAACCTCATTTAGAAAACATCTCAGACAATTCGATTATCTAATATTAGGATTTCTTAAAACAAAATCAACAATGACATAGTGCTTGAAATCAATTAAATAATTAACATTATTGCAACACTCAAGAGTAAATAGATTACATGAGTAACATTAAGGAATTTAAATCTAACCATTTAATTTCATTTGCCTCGATTATCCATAATAATCAAAACTAAAGTTTTAAATAAATCAAAACATTTTGATTATAAAATTTTATAACATCATTCACTTACGAAATTAATCTTTACCTCAAATATAAAAATCATTATAGGAACACTGAATTAAATATAAATTAAGCATATATATATATAAAGAACTATATATTTTAATGAATATATAACTATTTATATATATAATTTATATTTAATAAAAAAAAAATTATTTATTTTTGAAATAAAAATAACTATTTCACTTCCATTCACAATTATAACCAATTATTTAAAATATACTATATATATACAAATACATATATATATCGTGTAAAAAATATTAAAATATTATGCATAATATAAAATATATATATATATAAATATATTAAAAATAATTAAAAAAATTAAAAAAATACACATTATTTATATATAAATAAATATATATATACATACATATATATTTATATAATATATATTATATATATATATATATTATAATAATATATATATAATATATACTATATAAAATATATATATATATAAATTATATATATAAAAAATTTAAATAATAAACAAACTATATTAAAAAAAAAAACTAATCTAATGAATGAGTTGCGCAGCCCAAACAAGGGATGCAGCCCCTGTGTGGGCTGCAAAGCCCCTAGGGCTCCCACGCAGGGGTTGCTGCACAACAACCTCCCCCTCATGGGGATGCTATTTGTGGGGGCAGCGCTGGGCGCTGCCTCCATAGGCAGCGCCTCCATTGGGGAGTGGTTGTGGGGCAACCCCCAAACCCCCCAAAACCCACGAGTTTTAATAAAAACAATTTTTTTTTAAAAAAAAAATTACTCAAAACAAACTTCCCCTGTTCTGGTAAAAACTAGAACGAAAATTTTAATAGGGAAGAAAAAAAAACATTTTCTTTTGAATAGAAAAATTTCAATAAATACTTCCAGCCAGCATATGAATTTATATGCAATATATAAGTGGATATATATAAATATATCATCCCACAACTCAAATTGGGCAAATTTTCTTGAGGAGAAGACTAAAAAGAAGAATTTAAAGCACAAAATCATGATGAAAATTTCTGGGTTTTTCCCAAATTCAACAGAGAGGTTTAAACTTTTCCTTTGCTTCTTTATAAATTTATATTGCTAAAGTTGAAGATTTCAATTGCAAGTTTTGGTTTCTTAACAACAATCTGATGTATTCTAAAGATTTAATCAAGATTTCAAACAAGAATTTGTAAACTAGTTTTAAACTGAAAATACAAATTTCATACACAAATAAATGAAGAAAACCTGAGATCTGAGGCTTGAATGAAGAGTTTGAGAAGAAGATGAGTTGCAAATTCCAACTCCTCCAAATCTTTTCCCAAATACAAATTGCATCCAAGCTTTTTCCAAAATCCCAAAACTTGAACTCCTCTCCCAATTTTCCCACAGCCAAAAAAACCGAGAATGCAAAAACCTCCCTATTTTCTTCCCCAAATTTGGTCAATATCCCCAAAATATCCCATCCACCAAAATTTATTGCAACTTTGGGGATATTTTCCATTTTTTAAATTTAAAACAATTTTACTTTCAAATTGAAATTTTATTCATTTTTGAAAATTTCCTTTTAAACAAAAGCATTCCAATTTTGCAAAGAATTTACTTTAATCTTTAATTTCAAAAAGTGAAATTAAAACACATTTTCATTTATTTATTTCAATTTACTCTAACTATCCAAACATGATTTCTACTTTTATTTTAATTAAATCATAATATACAATAATGCCAAAACAACCATCTTATTTAATATATCACCATTAATTTAATTAATCAATAAACTCAAGCTAATTTTATTAATTAAATCAAATCAATCAATAAAATAAATCACGTTTCAACATTGCAACTAAATACATTTAAACCTCATTTTAACTACACCTGACATTTAATAACCTTTATAATATGAAATTAAATAAATACTCAAGGTCAAATAGTCCAAATTAAAACAACTAACCCGACAACAACCAGATGACACACTATGACTAGGGTGACGACTTGGCATGGAAAACCTAGCTACTATCTCCCAATCAATTACCGTTGGTCAATGGACACGCTCAAACCTGTGAACCAGGTGGAGTCGATGTCATGTACCTGTCAACCTACAAACAAAGAGTACATCGAACATGCATAGATATATAATACGATCAAACACACCGTGAAGAGGAAATCTCAGAATCGTAGGGCACTCGCAAGCGAGTGATACAATCTCGTCCCCTTCACCAATACAATATCACTAACTGATGCATCTAACATCAATGATATGATCAACAGCATAAAACATCATTAAATCAAATATCTTTTAAGTTAATCCAAAACATACCATAAAGATAACATCAAAATAAAATAACATCACATCAAAATATAACATTCACATCATTTAACAATTGCAATCAAAAGTAACCAAGTTCCAAAGTCACAACACAAACAAAACAAAGCATTACAAAGAAAACACTGTAGATCCAAACATCCAAAATGGAGGGGTGTTACACAAATCCTCATTGTTCACATCTTCAACCATGTAATGCCCCGTCATAATAACCTAAAGAATGTTGCAATTGTGTGTAAAAGTGTAATAATTTTTTTTTAAATATTAGTATTAAGTTAACTAGTTGCATATATCCATTAAGTTACGAGACGTTACACTACTTTTAGTTTCCATAAGTGACTTAAGTATTTCGCATTGCACATAATAATAACATAAAGATAAACATTGCATAACTTTGAATTTCATTCAAGATAATATAAGGTACAAACATTTTTCCATACATTGCATTTGATAGAATATACAATACTCATCCATCTTGATGAGGTAGTTCAATAATGATCATATTTTACAAGTGTTCACCTCATATACAATTGAGGAATGTTTTCAAATACATAATTTACAAAATTACAATAATGAAGTATTCATAAGTTCCAATTGCGAGCTCTCCATCCATGAAGCTCTCGATGCTATGATCACAAAACTGGGGACCCAACGGAGTAAGGTTCATGTTCCACCCAACCATGTGGTACCCATAGGTCCACCCCCCGTGCTAGGAGATAATAATAAAGTTACCTAGACCTAATCTACTAACCCTAGACTCTAGTTCACAACAATCTATTGGTTACATTGCTTCCAGATTTAGACAATTGAATGTTTTACAAATACAAGGTTAACTGTTATTCTAGGTGGAGTGTCATCACAACATTGCAAAGGTTACCCTAGTGTTTCTTTCTAGGTTCCGGCCCCCAACCTTGGGTTACCCTGGTAACCTCTTACGAAACCCAGCCCCAATACAAATCATTGTGGAATCGAATGTTTTTTGAAGACACAAGACACTGATTTTCCATTCCAGGCCTTCTCATCTTATACTCAAGACTGAAATAGCTCAAGAGTCATAAACGAGGCATAACATCTTATTAAGAGTTTTAATCTAACTATTGTGTTCTTTAATTATCACTGACTTACTAATTATTTGTAAGTTACCCTAACACCACTTTGTGTGTCGGCCCTTACAAATAGCCACTCCCCTAAACATAACATGGATTTCTAAGTTTTCAAGACTAGGGTATACAAAGTGCACAATGTACATCTCACAATAACAAATAACCCTTAACGGTATCGAAACATCATATTTACTACATGCACAACCCAAGTTAACTCAAGAAATACATTTGAACAATAAAACACCCTTTCTACACAATTCATTCTAGAAGACTTTACAACTATAACTTTCTAAATTTGCCTAAAAGAACTCAATAAAAGCAAATTAAGAAAAGTAAAAATCTATAGATCGGATATACTAAATCCAAATACATTAGTTTGTAATCAACAGAATATAATTCATTTAAATATAGGATCTATTTTGAAAACAATGAATGTAATTGTTTCATTTAATCTACTCTTTCAATTTTCTCAAATTCTCTATATATTGTATTCTATAATTTCACAATTTTAATTTTCTCATACATCATAATCCAAAGAAAATATAATTTATCTCAAAAATTATTTTCAAAATTATTTTTCCTAACATAAAATATATATTTATAAAAAAAAATATTCATTTAATCATATATATAATCTCACATTATATATATATATATTCATATATATATATACATATATATATATATATAAATATATATATAAATAAAAAATATTTCAATAAAATTTAAACTATCGAATTTAATGCATACATATAAAATCCACATGTTATACATTAAAATAAATTCCACGTACTTTATATTTTTATAAAATATAATCTAATCATTGTCACACTGCGGGAGGTCGCGACTTACCAGGGGCGCTACTAATGTACCATGGCGGGTGCAGGTGGTAGTCATATAATTGGTAAGGGGAGGGTTTCGGCCCTCCCCAAAACCCTCATAAATTTTAAAATTTTTAAGAACAAAATTTTCTGAAATTAACCCTCGATCTTTTAATTTTCCACGCATAAAAATTTTCATTTTCTAATAAATCAATTTTCATGATCAATATTATAAAATAATTCTTGTGTATATATATATTTAATATATATATATATGTATATATAAAATCTATATACATATATATAAAATATAAATATATATTTATAATTAAACAGAATTTACACAGTAAATAATTTACTGGAAATAATAATTTCTTTCAATTGAATTTTCTACAGAATTAAGAAATTTATCAATACATATTTTATTTCATATAATTTCAATTCAATCACAGATCTCCAAAATGATCTACCTTTTAAACAAATAATTTAATCATGAAACCTTCAATGGATTTGTAAATTTTCATCTGTAGGTTTTTCTACTGTATAAAATAAATCTCTGTTTGCCCCTATTTGTTTCTCTATAATTTTGTTGTTTTTTACCATTTTCACAGAGATTTAAAAATTTAACAGCAAAAAAATTTATTTCCTTTCTCATCTAAAATATTTCATAGATCTTTCCTACTATAAAATCTTTACAAAAATTCCCGAGAAAACAAAACACAGGAAAAACTAAACTAATATTTTCTCAAACATTCTTTTCAAAAGAAATCAAATTATACAAAGAAGAATACCTCTAGCTTGAGATTTGACTGTAGAAAATAAATCCACTGTTGCCCGTTGCACACAATCCTCCAAAGCTTCTTCAACAAACACAAAAGACCTTCCCACCAAGGGATCTTCCACAAATATACAACCAGATACAGAGAAATAACAATTTCTAAGAAAGAATAAATTTTACACAACAAAAAATTTTTTTAATTTCCCCGTGAAGAAATCTGATAACCCTACCGTAATTCCCAGATCCCAAATATCCTCTGAAAAATTTCTCAACAAACCCAATAAATGAAACTTACACACATGTCGAGAAGATGCAAAAATATCTCAACCACTTCTCAGATAACTTTTCAAATTGCATGCACATAATAATTTTATTTAAATCTAAAAATTCAAATTCAAATAGCCTGCATTTATTTGTTAATATAAATTGCCATTTCCACAAATTAATCCAATTTTCAAATAATAAATCTATCCACACAGTAAAATAATTTAATTTAATTAATTAATTAATTTATTGAATTAAATGAGTTTAATCTTTTAAAATCAAACCATTTAACCAAATAAGCTAATTAATAAATTAAATAACAAATACTAATTTCTTCAATATTTTAAAAATTAATTTAAATAACAATAATTAAAGCACAATAAACTGTCATTAAATATTAACTACGTTTACCTTACAAACAATTTTTCCAAACAGAAGAATACGAAACAATCCTATGACTCTGACTAAAACAGACGATGTACTAAGACCAGGATTATAGATTAGACTAGGGTGAACCAAACTACTATCTCCCGATCAACATATCCGTTGAGTCTTGACACACTCAGACCTGAGTACCCAGGTGGAGTCGGTGTCATGTACCTGCAATTCCTGCAACCAAACAAATAACGAGCATACATATATATATACATATATAAATAAAGCATTAAACAGACACACCGTGCAGAGAAAATCACGAATATCACAGGTCACTCGCAAGCGAGTGATGCGATTCCGTTCTCCACACCAATACAAGTCACAACAGACTGACGAAATAAATAGTTGTTAGTCCACCATAAACATGTTCATAGCAATAATCAACTGAAAGTAAACTTCTACGCTATATCAAATCATGTCTGAAATCAATAATCACCAAACAATGTATCATCATGTCACAGAGTAAATCCACTATCGCTCAAAACTAGTGATCAAAATATCCAAACAAAGTATCATAGTCTAACAGTATAAAAACATAACAGCAGAAAGCATAAGCATAAA
>VDFB02305621.1:0-49572 GCA_007258455.2 Sequoia sempervirens | reverse complement strand
GTAATGTGATCTGTTGTCATTATTTATATATATAAGAGAGATCTTTGTTGCTGGGTTTTTCTCCCTCAAGAGGAGGGTGTTCCCAGGGTAACTGCTGTGTTGTTGTCTCTAATTTTGAATTATTTTGCATTAAATCTGATCACAAATCTAACATCCATTTCCCCTCAAACCCTACTCTTTCAATTTTTTGAATTTTCACACTTTTGCTTACCAACATGCTTTTCCTCGAAAACCCAACTCCCTAATCCTTTACACTAAGTTACCTTTCGGAGCCAAAGTTTTGGCCATCCCTTACTCAAGGTACCTTTTCCTTAGTATCCCCAATACTTTTCATTATGTATCTCATCAAGATCACTAGTTTGTACTTATCCTTATTTGCATGCTTTAAAAGATAAATTTCTTGTTACCCCAAATCCCCAACACCCTAACAATGGGGCATTGGATATGAGATATCCTCGACCCCTGATCCTCGAAACTCTAAAACTCCTAGTTTTTATACTATTCACCCCTACCTACCACCCTACACAGCTTAAAGCGCCATTAGTGACCAGATTTGAGACCGCAACTACCAAAAAATGGATTTTCCAACCTAGAAATAGATGCCTAATCTCAAGGGCTGGATTCACATGCAACTTCAAGCTAAGGACAAAGAACACCATGCCACTTTTAATGCGATGGTTATGTTTCTAACATGAATGAATTTCACATGAGCTCTAGGCTTCCATTCCAGCAGATTTCATCATGGGATCTCAGCTTGTTCTACATGCAACATTAATGAAGATTTCCATCAAATTCTAACAACCAAATCAAGTGCTATAAGTATATGCTCAAATGACATAACAAACATTAGTCATTTCTCCATTTTCAAGCAACTGTAATGTCAAGCAAGATCTAGGGTTTCAATCCTTACATGTCCAATCACCATCACAGCAATTTGTTTTGTAAGTCACAAATTGGTAGCTAGTTTGTAGAAAAAGTTTGTAACTAGATGTCTCCTTGGCCAATCGTAAATCTTCATGAGGATTTCTAAATAAAGAAGAGTGACAAGTTATTCCTAGCTTAAGAATTCCTCCCACCACATTTGCTAGTATGAATGTAAGAAGAACTTGATAAGTGTTGCAGCACTTTAATGCATCACAAATTGTCATTTGTGATGGTCTTTTTCTTATTGCATGTGGATATCTGAAAGTTTGGAGAAGAATTATTAACCATGCCCTATTACTAGAGTCTAGAATCATCTCTTTTGTTATTTCTCTGTGTTGCCTCTTCTGGTAATTGTGACTTTGTAACCCAATATAAGGCACCATTCCTGAAAGTGTTTGACCCTCTATGCACCTAAAAAGAGCAATATCTTTAACCAATAATGTAGAAGTATAAAGTAAAGTTGTATGCATTTAATGATTCAGTATTATATCTACGGAAATATCTTCAATGAGCCTTACTAGTTTTTATCTTGGTGAATCATGTCGTGTATATCCATATCTGCTTAATAGAGGTTATAGTAGTAGGTTAGTCTTTGAACTAGTGACAAAATTTGGGGTCCAAGCATACATTTGGATGCTACTGTAGTTCACTTATTTGTGTAATATTTCAAGCAGCGTCGTAGCACTTCCAGCGTTATCATTCCTTGAAGAAATTAATTAATAGCCAAAGGTTATCAAATTTAAAAGATCTCTAAAGGCACAAATCAGAAGTCACTTCGATTTGCTAATGAAGATTAAATGATGTTTCAATATTATTTGTTAAAATATGTTTTATTCTTCAAGTGGCGCGATTATTTAAATAGCCGACTTTATTTATTAAATGGAGCAATTTCTAAGGGGACGTCTCTTCATAGAAGGCCGACGTTGCATCTTGAAAGATCACTTCCCTTGATCTTATCCTATCGTCATCTATAAAAGGAGATCATTGTTATTCTTTCACACATCGATTTTCAAGTAAAGTTCGAATATTCATTCAAGTGCAAATTATTCTAAGGCAATGCGAATTCTTCTATAGATCAGTGCGAGTTCAATAAAGGCAGTATTGTTTACTGTCTAAGTTCTGTGTGTTATCTGGTTCTATATATTGTGAAGGAGCAGCAGAATTGGCCTTGATACTGGCCTCATTGTAAAGAGAATTATTGTCATTACTTATATATAAAAGAGAGATCTTTGTTGCTGGGTTTTTCTCCCTCAAGAGGAGGGTTTTCCCAGGGTATATGCTGTGTTACTGTGTCTGATTTTTGAATTAATTTTCTGTGCACTTATCTGATCACTAAATTTAACATGGTATCAGAGCGGGTGTGAAGAAGATCGTGGTTAGATTTGTGCTTTCACAGCATTATTCTTATTTGTTGAAGGTTCTTATCTATCTTCACTACATTCAAAATGGTGAACGGATTGAAGATCGAGGATAGACTCGATGGAGCTTCAAACTACACCTCATGGAGATTCCGAATCATGCTTACATTGGAGGAGAATGATTTGGTTGAATTTGTGGAGTCCAAGGTTCCCGAACCGGAAGGGGAAGAAGAGAAGCTGCAATGGAGGAAGAAAGATATCAAAGCAAAGAAGTTGCTAGTTGACTCCGTTAAAGACCACATCGTCCCTATTGTTTCCAAGTTGAAGACTGCAAGGGAGATGTTCAAAACCTTGGAAGAAATGTATGAAATTAACAACACCAGCCGGGCTCTTGCCCTGAAGCAACAACTTCATCATGTGAAGATGTCGAAAGGAGAGACCGTGATCGCCTACTTCATGAGGATTGCAGAATTGAGAGATCAGCTCTCCACAATTGGTCATATGGTTGAAGATAAAGATTTGACAATGCTTGCACTCAACGGCTTGCCATTATCTTGGGAGTCCTATATTCAAGGAATTAGTGCGAGGTCTAAACTCCCGAAGTTTGATCGTTTGAGGGCCGATTGCTTTCAAGAGGAATCAAGGTTGATGGCTAGAGGTGTTGGTCCAAGTTCTTCTAATCAAGAAATCCATGTTCTTGCAGCCCAAGCTTCGAAGAAGAAAGGAAAAGGTGGAAAGAAGGGTCACTTCAAGAGGAATCGTGATAAAGGAAATGATGATGCTCCCCCTTCCAAGAAGAAGCGAGACTTGTCTAAAATTCAATGCTTTAGGTGTGACAAGTTTGGTCATTTTGCCAAACATTGCCCTGACAGACCTAAGCATCAAGCCTCTGTTGCAGATGTAGAGAATGTTTCTCCTCAGAAGGATGAATATCTGTTTTGCTCAGCCTTGTCAAGCAATGTTGCCACCGACACCAACACATGGTTGATTGACAGTGGTGCTTCTCGTCACATCACCGGGTTCAAGGAGCACTTATCAAGCTTGGTGAAGAAAGACTCTTTGGAACAAGTTATCATTGGAGATGATGCTAGCTACACCGTGAAAGGGATTGGGACCTCTACTCTCCATTTGGATTCAGGTATCACACTTCAGTTGAGCAATGTTCTTTATGTTCCGGGGATCAAGCGCAATCTCATCTCTATTTCAGCCCTAGAAGATAAAGGATATCAAATTGCCTTCTCAAAAGGCAAAGTTCTTGTATGGATGGAGAACTCTAGTTTCAAAGATGCTCAAGTTATTGGAGTGAGACATGAAAGTCTTTACAGGGTTTGCACTCGTCCTCTACAAGCCTTGGTTCATGATACTTCTTCTCTATGTGATCTTTGGCATCGAAGATTGGCGCATCTACACTTTCGTGCCTTGCCTATTATGGAGAAGATGGTGACAGGTCTACCTAAGTTCGACAAGGAGCATGAAGGCACTTGCAAGGGATGCGCTCTAGGTAAGAATGTAAAAGCCACTTTTCATAGTAGTGAAAATAGATCTAAGAGTATTTTAGATCTCATCCATTCAGATTTATGTGGTCCTATGTCTGTTCCGTCTTCAAGCGGATTTTTGTATTATGTACTGTTTATTGATGATCACTCTAGGAAAACTTGGATTTATTTCTTGAGGTCTAAAGAGTCTGAGGAAGTATTAGCTAGATTTAAGGAGTTTAAAGCCTTAGTAGAAAACCTTTCTGGTAAAAGAATTAAGGTCCTTAGATCTGACAATGGTGGTGAATACACCTCGGCTAGTTTTCTAGACTTTTGTTCGGATGCAGGGATTAAGAGGGAGTTATGTGTTCCCTATAATCCCCAGCAGAATGGTGTTGCAGAAAGAAAGAACAGGACAATCATGGAAGCAGCAAAGGCCATGATTCATGATCAAGATTTGCAGACTTTCTTATGGGCAAAAGCCTCCAGGACAGCTGTATATGTGCAGAATAGAAGTCCTCACAAGGTCTTGGAGAATATAACTCCGGAAGAAGCCTTCACAGGGAAGAAGCCTGAAGTCAGTCACTTAAGAATCTTTGGATGTCCTGTTTATATCCATGTTCCGAAGGAGAAGAGAACTAAGTTGGAGCCTTCTGGCAAGAAGGGCATCTTTGTGGGCTACAGCGAGACATCTAAAGCCTACAGAATTTACATTCCAGGACAAAAGTTAATTGAGATCAGTAGGGATGTTACTTTTGAGGAAGACATTGCATTTAGGAGATCCAAGGGCACTCACATGGAGATCAGTAACGAAGAGTCCCCTCAGGATATGGAAGTTGACATACTCCTGAGATTCAGAGGGAGACTGTTGAACCAAAAGAAGATGCTGATCCTATTGAACCCTTGGAGCCTACTGATGGGCCTACTGACATTGTCATTGGAAGAAAGAGACCTCTATGGGCTAGGCGTACTATGCAAGAGGCAGAAAGCTTTGCAGCTCCTAGAGGCACATTCAGAGAAAGTAAAAGGCCTCATAAGTTCTTCAATTATGTTGCCTTGATGAGTCAGATTATTGATTCAGAGCCTTCATGTGTTGAAGAAGCATTCAGTCATCAGGTTTGGAGAGATGCAATGGCAGAGGAGTATCAATCAATTCTGAAGAATGATGTTTGGGACATTGTTCCTAGACCTAAGAGCAAATCAGTGGTATCTTCGAAATGGCTCTTCAAAATCAAGCATGCTGCAGATGGGAGCATTGAGAAGTATAAGGCAAGATTTGTGGCTCGAGGGTTTTCTTAGAAAGAGGGAGTTGATTACGAAGAAACATTTGCTCTGTTGCCCGTTACACTTCTGTCAGAACTATCATTGCCATTGCTGCATCAAGAGGATGGAAGATTCATCAGATGGACGTGAAGACAGCTTTTCTCAATGGCGTAATTGGGGAAGAAGTTTACATTGAGCAACCTGATGGTTTTGAAGTTCATGAGAAGGAGTCACATGTGTGTAAGCTGAAGAAGGCCTTGTATGGTATTAAGCAGGCTCCTCGTGCTTGGTACGAAAGGATTGATCGGTACCTATCTAGTTTGGGCTTCTTGAAGAATGATGCTGATTCAAATCTCTATTTCAAGGTAATAAATGGTGATGCATTAATATTGGTTTTATATGTTGATGATTTGATTCTTACTGGAGAAGATCACCTGATTCTCAAGTGCAAGAAGGAGTTGACTTCAGAATTTGAGATGAAGGATCTTGGGCTCATGCATTACTTCCTTGGTTTAGAAGTCTGGCAGAAGTCAGATGAGATGATTCTTAGTCAAGGAAAATACACCATTGATATAATCAAGAGATTTGCGATGGATTGCAAACTCCATGTCCACACCTATGGAAACCAACCTACATAAATTGAAGGAGACTGCAGCTTTATCAGACTTGGTGGATCCTACATTGTACAGACAGCTGATTGGGTCCTTGATGTATCTAGTTAACACTAGACTTGATATTTGTTATGCAAGAGTGTAATTTAGCCTTTATGTGATCCGAGATGTATATATCTTGTGTGGCAGCTAAAACATATCCTAAGATACTTTATGGCACAGTTTGGTTATGGGTTGAGGTATAACTAAAATGCATTTGGAGTTACATGGTTTTATTTTGACTGGACAAGGTGGTGTCACAAATCGAAGATAATTCCTCACAGTTGCTTCAGCCTTGGGTTCTCATGCATGATTTCCTGGTGTAGTAGGAAGCAGTCATCCGTAGCATTAAGTACAACAGAGGCAGAATATATTGCAGCTTGTATGGCAACTCGGGAAGCAGTGTGGCTTCGTAAGCTCCTTACAGGATTGTTTGGACAATCAATGGAGCCTACCATCATTCATTGTGATAATCAAAGTTGCGTGAAGCTTTCTGTCAATCCTGTGTTTCATGACAGAACGAAGCATGTTGAGATCAAGTACCACTACATCAGAGATATGGTACTGCGAAAGGTTGTACAATTGAAGTACATCAGCACTGATGAGCAGACGGCAGATATTCTCACCAAGCCTCTCTCCAGGATAAAGTTTGTATACTTTCGAGATAAGCTTGGTATGGTGGAGAATCCAGCCTTGACTCAGAAAATAGTCTCGTGACGCTGAGCCATTCTATCTTTACCATAGTATGTTGTAGCTTACTATGGTAGATATCGTGTTGAGTTTATATCCCATATCACATTGAGGGTGATATTTATCTTTACCATAGTATAGTTGTAGCCATTATGGTAGATATCATGTTGAGGCAATATCCAATATCACGTTGAGGTGATATTTATCTTTTACCACAGTATGGTTGTAGCCATTATGGTAGATATCATGTTGAGGCGATATCCAATATCAATGCTGATAAGTGGATATTCCTTTGTTCACCATAGCATGGTTGTAGCCATTATGGTTGATATCGTATTGAAGCGATATCTGGCATCACGATGAGGTGATATGTCTTGAGCAGCTGGAAGTGTGCTCCTTAGCTAAGAGGGAGTGTTAATGTTTCAAGCAACATCGTAGCATCTTCCAGCGTATTCATTCCTTGAAGAAATTAGATAATATGCCAACAAATTATCTAAATTTATGAGATCTCAGTTATACCTAATCGTGGCCATCGATTTGCTAATGAAGATTAAATGATGCTTCATATTATTTGTTAAAATATGTTTTATTCTTCAAGTGGCGCGATTATTTAAATAGCCGACTTTATTTATTAAATGGAGCAATTTCTAAGGAGACGTCTCTTCATAGAAGGCCGACGTTGCATCTTGAAAGATCACTTCCCTTGATCTTATCCTATCGTCATCTATAAAAGGAGATCATTGTTATTCTTTCATCATCGATTTCAAGTAAAGTTCGAATATTCATTCAAGTGCAAATTATTCTAAGGCAGTGCGAATTCTTCTATAGATCAGTGCGAGTTCAATAAAGGCAGTATTGTTTACTGTCTAAGTTCTGTGTGTTATCTGGTTCTATATATTGTGAAGGAGCAGCAGAATTGGCCTTGATACTGGCCTCATTGTAAAGAGAATTATTGCCATTACTTATATATAAAAGAGAGATCTTTGTTGCTGGGTTTTTCTCCCTCAAGAGGAGGGTTTTCCCAGGGTATATGCTGTGTTACTGTGTCTGATTTTGAATTAATTTTCTGTGCACTTATCTGATCACTAAACTTAACATTATTTTGTAATATTTTCAGTTGTGATTAAACCTTGTTAAAGATTACCTCTAGGAACACCCTCTTGAGTCTAGTTGGATCCTAAAGCGAAGGAGAGTTTATCTGCTCTCGACAATTGGCCTCTCATCACTCATTCTTTGTTGATGAACTGGTTCATCAACCTTCAAGAGCAACATATCCCTGGCATTGGAGCAGCAATTTCGATGCTTAACACTATGCATGGGACTGATCTTGCAACAACCACTTGCACTATAATGCGTACATCAGATAGTCTAGTAGAGAATAATAAATTTAAATATTTATTTTTCCCAGCCCACACAATCTATGATGTCATACCATCCTTTCCAATGAGAAAATAACTTGTCTAATGAACAATTTGAATATTTAGGGTGATAAACAATCAACCCCATCTTGGTTATCCAAGCCTAGGTTGAAATCTTAGTCATGACTCTTATGACATTCATCATTTATTAAGTCATACATATTCATGAAATGCATCTAATGACTTGAATTCCTTAATCTATTGCATAACCATCAATTCATAAGATTCTCGACTTAGACCTCTTTATAATCTTATCCTTTAATTGAATACTTAGGGACTAGGATATTGGTTCACTTGAAATTTGAAACATTACTGCTTGTTTTTCACAATATGTTTTATCTGACCTTGGTTGAAGTTTGGAAAGTGTTTGTTTGTAATGTCCCTTGCTTAAGCAGCTCAGACTATAGCAGAGGTTGGCCTACTATTAGGATTCTCGTAGGTCAGCAGAATGGTTAGGGGACCCAACCAAGGGCTGTGGTGTGGAGCTTAGCTGGGAGTTTTACAAGCCTTTCAATTTGGAGTTCAGTTGATGAATCCAGGGATAAATTGGAAATATTGAAGTTTTTTTTAAAGGAATAGTAAAAAGTGAACAGTAACAAAAAATTATAAAAGGAATAGTGAAAAGTGCCCCCCATTCTAGTAACTCAAAGTTGTTTTTAAAATGTGGCTCATTCTTTTGATGAGGAAAGACCCTCAAGATGGGCGTAGCCTCTTGAGGAGGATTATTTTATTGACTTTTATAAAAAAGCTCATGGGAGGTTATAAAGCAATATGTTGGGCTCATTCTTGGGCATTCTATTCTCATTTTGACAAAAGCAAATTGTAGGTTTGAACTCTGGAAGAGGGTTTCAACAGCATACAGGTCTTTTGAGGACGAAATCCCTTGGAGGATAGTGAATTAGACGAAAACCCAGTTCACAAAATAGGGAAATCTACCTAGGGTTTCCATTTGGGCATAATTGGTCTTCATCATAGGTTAATTTGCATTTAGAACTGATTGCAGCAGTGCGTTATCAGAATATAATTGCAGATTGGGGCTTCTTATTTGCAGATATCATCATTTCAGTGCATTCACCAGCTGGCCATACTATTTGGGTGTCATTTTCAATCAAACCCTAGCTGGAAATTAGGGTTTTTAGACCACTAAGGAGCAAATAAGACTTTATATCAAATCTTTTTGTATATGCTTTGGTTCCAGCAATTAAATATTCAATAAATTGAGCGTTGGCTTCCAGGTATGCAAATTCTATGTAATCGGTGGTTCAATTTCATTAATTCTGAAAATCACATTTGTTGTCCTAGGAAAATCAAAATTCATAATTTTACTTTAGTCATTTATGTTTCTTTAGCATCTATTTCTTTTTCGCAATTATTAAGCACAAAACCTCACAAAAATCAAAAAACCACCAAAAATCACAAAAAACTCATAAAACAACAAAAACAAACAGAAAAACAAATTCCCTATTCGCTAGTTAAAGTCAAATCAAAAATCAAACTCAGAAAAATTGGATCAGATTTGGGTTGGGAACCTTTCAATGGTATTAGAGCCATATTCCTGCCAGCCTGTTGGTAATGATTGCATTCAATTGGTGTGAAATCAATTGTGCACTAGTCAGTTTGGATTCGGTTTACAATTGGGACAGCAAAAAAGGTCATCATGGCAAAGTTGTCTAGCAATAAATAGGCATGGAAAGCATTTGAGCAAACACAATACAAGACCATACGAAAATTGCAACGTTTAAATGATTCACTTTCAAGGTTGGGACTCTCTAAAGGATCATCCTCACTTTCTACTAGGAAAAGCCCAACACCCCAAAACAAAGAAGCGGTGGTGATTAGCATATTTGAGGAGTATAGCATTCTTCCTCAACATGTTAAGGAGAATTTTCCTTTCAAGGACTACATGGACATGCACCTAAATCTTTGCCGCAAGACTAAGCATGCAAGGAAGGAATATCACACTATAGCTTATGAATTGTTTAGAGAATCTTCACATATGATTGATACAACTCTTCATGAGAATGATTGGGTGTCTTCAAGTTCCAATGAGGTATGCAAAAATTTATATGATGAATTTGATAGACATGCTGATTTGAATCAAGAAGGCATTAGGACAGCCTTGGGTAATGATCTGTCTACATCATCCTTGCAAGAGGTTTCACAAGGGGCTCCTACATTAGAGGCTAGCATAGTTCATGTCAGTGCGTTGGATAGCAATGGTATGGACTCTTTGGGTGATCATAAAGCATCTTCTAGTGTGATAGTTGATTTCAATAATGTCACATCACCTACACATGAAGAAAGATCAAAAGACAGCAAAGAAAGCATCGGGAAAGGAGAGCTAAAGGTGCAAGAACAAGGAAAGAAAGAGGAATCACTTGCTTGTGATCCGCAGCCTACTAGTGATTGTGTTCAATGCAAAAACCAATCGTTATGTGGGGATCTTAAAGAAGTTAAAAACTTTGGATCGTGAGGAGTCACCTATTGCACCATTGAGTCTTCATTGTGACCACAAAGTGGAAGAGATTACAGTCAAGGATCAGCCCATTAGAGATGTAGCAAACATGATGCCTAGGAATGACACCTATTCTACTTTTGCAACTATAATTATAATCATGAGGTAGCATCCATTTCACATGAAGGTAATAATGTTTTCAAGTCTTATGTTGGTACTCAAGTTGAGAGTGTTACACATGAGATATATATTGTGGATTCAAGCCACAAAGGTCCTGATTTTGTTCACCATACTGTGGAAGATGTTAAAAGGACACAACGGTTGTGTGATGAGTGGTCTATAAGAGCTAACAAGGCCAAGATGCTTGCTGCCCAAGCAAGACGACACTTACATGACGTCAAGGAAAGATGCAATCTAATAGATAATGCAAGAAGACAAAGAGAATCACACATTAGATCCTTATTATTTTCAAAAGAAGAATGTGTGGATGTGGAGTATACAAGGGAAGAGCTTCTTGAGGTAAACCCACAAGAAGAGCATGTGGATTTGTGTGAAGAAGGAAGGAGGAATGATTTAAGAAATCCAGTTTGGTCCAGTTTGCATCATGAAGTTTATAACCTTCCTCCTTTGGAGAGCCCCTTGAAGGCTCAAAAAAATGATGATATGGGTTACACACTTGATAGATCAGCCACAAGTGTTATATCCATTCGTGTGGAATGGAACATTATTGGTTTCATTATGGTTAGTCATGCATCATCTCCAATGGAAGGACAATTGCTAAGGACATATGAAGCATTTTGCTTGAGAGAATTGATTACGGGAACTAGGTGGTTTCTTACTAAGAAGATCTTGCATTTTGATAATTGTTGGTTTATCTTGCATACCACACCTTGGAGTTTGCTAGTAAAGGAAAACATATCAATTATGGAGGAGTATGAGGGACAGCCTCATGATGAGACTAAAGAGCATGATCATGAACGACCAACACTACAACTAGTAAATGAAGGTAACAAAGGTTCTAAAATCTCTTATCTTTTAGGTGCTCCCAGGTACAATCCATTTGTCTTTGAAGGCAAATTATTTGGTTGCATGGTTTTGGCACTATTTTATAGTGGAGCTACACATAACTACATTGACGATGGTTTGGTAAAGAAAAGAGGTTTACATTGTGAAGATTTTGAGGGGTTTGATGTGACTATAACAGGTGAACTTACTATTCTTTGCAAGAAGAAAGTGAGTAAGCTTAGAATTATTTTTGGTGAGTACACTCTTTGTGATGACTTTTATGTACTTGATTTGAAGGACAATGAAGTTGTGCTTGGTATGCAATGGTTACATTCTTTACAAAGGGTCATCCAAGATTTACAAACAATGGAGTTAAGTTTCATACATGATGGGAAACACAATATCAAGAAAGCTCTCAAATATACTTTACCCCATCAAATAGCAGCCAAATCAATGTTAGCTTTGGATCATGATTTGTTTCATGAAGGCATACATTATGCATGCGAAGAGAATTGTATTGAACCAGCACTTGGTAGGTATGTTGAAATGGATGACAAGTTTATGGGCTAGCATGACATTATACCTGATCTGTTTAAGGACAGCAGTCCTATGATTCTACTCTCTCATGAGATAGGCATGCTAACACCTTTGGAGGACAGTTATTTGTGGTCTACTAATGATGGCATACAAAATTGGAGTGTTGGATATGGTAATTTTGTCAAAAAACAGGGTGCTACACAATCTGATTTGGTAAATCAGACTTTTGAAGGTGTGGAAGAGACACAAGAGAAGTGTAACATTTGGCTAGAGAGAGTAAGGAAAGTTAAGTCAGTTGCTGGCCAAGCAAAACAGCGTCTAAAGATGGTTAAAAGAATGTGGCAAGCAGCTTTGTGCGCTCACTCTGGGCCAGCCATTGATGTTGTGCATAAGTATGATTATGAGGATGTAGGTAACTCAGTTTTGCAGGAGGTATTAGTTCCATTTGGTGAACTAAACCAGCCTACTCATGAATTTGATGGTGCCTTCTTATGGGGGTACATGGATGATTTGATAGTTTATCTTACATTTGTTCCTTTTGCTAGACTGGGTCAAACCATTGAGTTGACACCATTTTATATTGATGAGAATTCCATAAGGGGGTGTGTGGATTGTTTGCTAGACTATTCTTTATGGTTTGTTCATACCTCTTCATGGCTGGATATTGAAATGTGTGACTTCAGTCTTGGTACAGCAATGATGAGAACAATTTATGATGATGGAGATCCTTATGTAGCGGCTAAAAGTGGAACTAGTGATAGTATCCTACCTTCATACACTTGGATTGGCACAAATCATAAATACAAATTGCATACTATTGTTTTGTTCCATGACAGCGAGATGGATGACAACTACAAAAAAGATATCATTTGGATAAGCCGAAGTGAGGAAAGACAAAAAGGAATTAAGCATGGTGTTTCTTATCCCCATGTGCACCCCTTCAAAGAGGTTTTAGAGCTGATAAGAACAGACCACTTACAAATGGGTAGAGTTAGAAGCATGGCTATCAAATTGGTGAGGAAACGAGGAAGGAAGATTGTGGATCCTTGTCTACTTTTGAGTAGGCATAATCACTCTTTGCATAATTCAGAAAATCATTCTTGTATAGTAGATACTCCGTGGGTACAAGGTGACAAGGTAAATGGTGTAGGAGTTGAAAAGGTTGAGGAAAGGATTGAAGAATCATACCATGAGGAACCTTGCAGCCTTGTGACACTTAGTGTTGAAGACTTTTTTGAGCCACTTCCAACCCTAATCATTTGGGAAGCTGATGAGACATGTCATTTCGATGATATAATGGAGACTTCAGAATTTTCAGTTGATGGTCTTGCCGATAACACTCATAGTGGACCAGCCATGCAAAGGTTGTCTTGGATGGGTGCTGAAGGCATCCATAACTCCTCTTTGGTTATGCCACTAATTTATTATCAAATGGCAGCTTCCTATTTACTGATTGGTGACTTCATCCCCATTAACTTATTATGGGATAGTAGTTGTCCTACTTGGGAGCATATCCATGAGGTCAACAGGGAATATTACATGGGTTACTTGGACATATATGCTGACACCTATGAAGTACTTCGTTCTAACTTTAGACTTAAGCTACGGCAGCATTTGGGGGGCTAATGAGTTGTTCCATGTGCATATGAGAGTTTATTTTCATGTCCTTTTGATGGTCTACTCATACAGATGGATGGTATGTGATGCTTGTATTATGATGGATATCTATAGCCGGCTGGGTAGGATGATTTGGGATCCAGGTATTGACATGGATGGTGCATTGGTATTCAGTGATCGTGGTGAGTTGCTTCAGAAGTTATGGTTATATGGCATGTATATTAGAGTGGAGCAGCGGTTTGGCATATGATTGCTTGAGGACAAGCAATCCCGGGAAGGGAGGACTGTAATGTCATTTCCTTAGGCAGCTCGGATTATAGCAGAGGTTGGCCTACTATTAGGGTTCTCGTAGGTCAGCAGAATGGTTAGGGGACCCAACTGAGGGTTGTGGAGCTTAGCTGGGAGCTTTACGAGCCTTTCAGTTTGGAGTTCAGTTGATGAATCCGGGGATAAATTGGAAATATTAAAGTTTGCTTTAATGGAATAGTAAAAAATGAATAGTAACAGAAAATTATAAAAGGAATAGTGAAAAGTGCCCCCCATCCGAGTAACTCAAAGTTGTTTTTAAAATGTGGCCCTTTCTTTTGATGAGGAAAGACCCTCAATATGGGCATAGCCTCTTGAGGAGGATTATTGTATTGACTTTTATAAAAAAGCTCATGGGAGGTTATAAAGCAATATGTTGGGCTCATTCTTGGGCATTCTATTCTCATTTTGACAAAAGCAAACTATAGGTTTGAGCTCTAGATGAAGGTTTCAGCAGCATACAGGTCTTCTAAAGACGAAATCCCTTGGAGGATAGTGAATTGGACGAAAACCCAGTCCACAAAATAGGGAAATTTACCTAGGGTTTCCATTTGGGCATCATTGGTCTTCATCACAGGTTAATTTGCATTTAGAATTGATTGCAGCAGTGTGTTATCAGAATATAATTGCAGATTGGGGCTTCTTATTAGCAAATATCATCATTTTAGTGCATTCACCAACTGGCCGTACTATTTGGGTGTCATTTTCAGTCAAACCCTAGCTGGAAATTAGGGTTTTCTAACCACTAAGGAGCAGATCAGACTTTATATCAGATTTTTAATGTATATGCTTTGGTTCCAGCAATTAAATATTCAATAAATTGAGCGTTGGCTTCCGCGTATGCAAATTCTATGTAATTGGTGGTTCAATTTCACTAATTCTGAAAATCACATTTGCTGTCCTAGGAAAATCAAAATTCATCATTTTACTTCAGTCATTTATGTTCCTTTAGCATCTATTTCTTTTTCGCAATTATTAAGCACAAAACCTCACAAAAATCAGAAAACCACCAAAAATCACAAAAAACTCATAAAACAGCAAAAACAAACAGAAAAACAAATTCCCTATTCGCTAGTCAAAGTCAAATCAGAATCAAACTCAAAAAAATTGGATCAGATTTGGGTTGGGAACCTTTCATTGTTGCATAGCTGAGTATATTCATAGCAACCCCGTTTGATTTTGTAGTGCATCTATATATTCTTGCTAAAATATTTAAATCTAAACTAATTAGCTTGGCCTCATTCAGTAAATCTCAACACATTAAAGTGAATCTAGTTTTCTCCAAAATTTTGACATTAATTATATTCTCTGCTTGCCAATCTGCAAAATGGAATTCTCTTTTCTTATCCACACAACTGTCAATGTGCTCCTATCATTATACACTGCTATATACAGTGTCAGTCTTCTTCTATTATTATCCAGTGGAATGTTCCATTACAAGGTCATTATACTTTTCAAGTTGTGGGCGAGCTTCTCACAATATGGTTAACTTGGGTGATTGAAAAGTCCAATGACATCTTTGTGGAAACAAATCTCACTGATTTTTGGAGTCAAAAATGGCCAAAGTTACTTTCTTCTTGTTTATGTTACTTCTCTACAAAGATCGACTGCCACATCAGGGGTGACAGACTCTAACTCATCCTCATCCATCAATGACAAGGATATAACTATATCCAAATCTGGAATCTTAAGGATGTGTACTCTCTGAAACGGTAATGTCTATTTGTATATCTCAGTTTATGGATGCCTACCATTTCAATATTTATCAGGATATCAGGATATGGAAACATATAGGAATGGTTGGGCCTTAACAAATGCTCCTTCTGCAAACTGCTAAAGCTGACCCTTGAAGAGTAAGTTGAAAAGATTGTAGAACATCTGAAAGCAGGAACAAAAGATTGAGGTTGGCAATCCAATCCCTATGTACTTCTAAAATGTTAATGCCTTTTCTTTCTGACCCTGTAATTGGTCTGACATGATTACAAAGTATTAAATGGGCAGTGGCAGGGACTCTGTTTTGCAAATAAGTGATGTATGCAGAACATGATAATTAATAAAATGTACTATCTTTGTAATTTTGTTTTGATGCTCTTTCCGAACTGTGATCCTGCTAAATACCTTGTTTTGGGGATACAATTTTAGTGACTTTGTCTTATGGTTGGTCAGAAATTTTTGCCCTTGAGTTTGCATGAATGCTTTCTATTTATACTTATAGTCAGGGCACTGGCTGTCCTTTTTTTGGTTTACAAATAAAAATAAAAACGTCAAAATTAAAAACAGAAACAATTATTTTGTTTTTTGGCCATACATGTATAAGAGGCTCATTTTATTGAATGGAGAGGATCAATGTTGAGACATCAGTCTCTAACGTTAATCAGCTTATAATTTCTGCTTTAACTTTCCTAAATCATTAAATTTATATCTGGCAGTTCTTTCTAATTTTGTAGGCTAAATGCTTTTGAATATTTTCTTGAAAAGATTCGGTATGTTATTTTTTTAACTGAATTGTTATGCTCAAACAAATTTCACATTTTTTTTAATCCTGTCATATTTCAATTACAATGGTCATAGTTTGCTATGATAGCACTGCCACGACTTTGATTCATCCTAGGCTACCCAGATAGCTTTTAATCATAGAAGCATTCCTTTTGCATGGCATTCACAGCCTGGCAATAATGTAAATTGAATTTAATTACCCAGGTTTAAAATGAAAAAAAATTACAAAACTAAAAACAAATGTAGTATTCATTAAATTAGAGAAAAAATTGTTTATGATATTAGCTTATTCCACATCAAATATATTGTGCAAAAATAAACATAAAATACAAAAGTGCATACTATTTTGTTAGAAGAACATTTTATCTTTACCTAAGAGAGTTTATGTCAAAAAAGCCCACTGGCCCTAAAATAGTAGACTGTGGCATCATGGACCACAGCAAAATATTTCAAGGGCCGCACTGTGCTTTTAACTTAACCCTCATTAGGGATTGAAATTTAATTTTTAGAACTGAACTCTTAACATAAAAATGTCCTAATTTCTAACCATAACCCCCAACTCCCCTGTTAATGGGGTAATCAACAATGGTTTGTATCAAAGAACTTGGAAATGGTGGAAACCTACTGAGGGGTTTCTCAAGCTCAATTTTGATGAAGCTTCTCATGGGAATCCAAGGCTTGCTGGAGCTGGCTGTGTTTTGAAAGATATGTAGGGAGAAACTGGTGAGAATTGGGTCCTTCTTTTTGCATTTGAAAAGTAGTAATGAGGCAGAGTGTCTAGCATTGGTGGAACAATTGAGCTTGGTTGGCTCAGTTGGATGTACAAATTTGATTGTGGAAGGAGACACTATGGTGTTTGTTAATGGTTTGGATAAAAAGGAATCTCATAGCTAGAAGTTTTGGAACTTCTTGCAGGAACCTCTCTAGCTATGTAAAAGCTTCAAAGATATCCTTTTTAAGCATTGTCATAGAGAATTTAACAAAGTGGCAAATTTCTTGGCTAACACAGGCATTGAGCAGATCCCCTTTTTGGTTGAAGTTAGTGATAGCACGGACACTTGGAGGAGCTTGGCCCCTCTCTTGTTAATCGATTGCCCTTGTTAATTGTCTCTTCTTATCCCTCCATAATGTTTACTTATTTGTTTGATTTTTCTGCCTTCTTTGGCAAGGGTGACAGAGGCTTTCTATTCATCCTTCAAGGTGTGCCAATTCTGAAAGTTGGAAAATTATTTCCAGCATATACAAGCAGGATCACCTTGATTGTCTACCTTTAGTTGCCCATTCTCCCATTATGCTCCACGTGGGAAGTTTTCTTTGAAGGTGATTAAGGTTTACCTCTATTTCTTCTCTGGCAATTTTTTGTGTTGTTTGATTCTGAGCGGTGGCTAGGCATTGCTTGATAGGTGGGGTTTGTCACCCCTTCTACAGTGGTGCAGTCTCTAACAGAAGGTTGTGCAACATTTTATCTTCATTGAATATTGAGCCATTCCATCTCTATCAAATCTATCATCAGGCCAGATAGAATGGAGAATACTAGGGGTTTTAGGTCAAGGGCATCAATTGTGGCTAACTTTAGGAGCAAGCTGGGGGATTTGACCGGAGACCAAGCCATTCAAGACAGTGTTTGCCTTGTGGTACTTTCAGAATGGGAAGTTTAGTCATTTGTTGGGATTGTGGGGAAGATTGTAGAAGATGGTCATGGGGAATCGCTCCATGGTTTGCAGGTGGAGATTATGGTCTTGAGGAAGGAAATCCAAACAATTTTTCTCCAGAAGGAAGAGCTAGCATCCTTCTGCAATTATTTAGCCATGGTTGTTAACACTCTCAATATCACCCACAGGATTGATAAGCTAGCAATTTCTAGCCAATTTTCTATGGTGTGACTATCAGATGGCATTCTGCAGAGAGTGCCCAAACAGATGGAGGTCAATCCTAGGGTGTAGTTTCGCTATCAGGAGGATAGTTTACAAAAGAAGCAGCTGGTTCATGGTGATGACTCTAGTGGTACAACTGTCACTATAGCGGGAGAACCAAAAGGTGGTGGAGCAATTTGTGCTGCTCCAGACTGTTTGAATTGCAGAGAGCGGAAGGTTCTGGTGTTTATAGATAGGAAGGTTCTGGTGTTTATAGATAAATTTTTGTTTGGCCTAAGCTTTGTGGGCCCAGTTGATCTTGAATTTTTCTAAGTTTCATTTTTTTCAGTTGGCTGGGCCCATAAGTGGTTAGCTTGCATGTGAATTTGTCACCTTAGTGTGTTGATGTTACATGGCAGCATCGGGCTTCTACTTCCAGCCCAGATCGTTCTATCAAGAACAAATTAAATGATAGCCTATCAGCTATTTAATTTGTCAAGGCGATTTCTTGATGAAGACGCACTCCATCATTTAATATTTAATTATTATCATTGTGGCAGACTTATGTTATTTCACCACCCTTGAAGAAATGCGATGCTTGGAGGCCGACTTCATGATTCTAAAAAGACACGACTCTTGTGAAGGCCGACATGAAGTCTAGAAGAGATGTGTCCCTTCCTTAACATGTGTATATATACACGATGCTCCTTCATTGTAATTTAATTGATATCCAATGCATTGTATAATTTGAGAGTCTTCAAGTGCGAATATTGCAAGGACAGATTGAAGTATTGTAGAAGGCTGAGTTTCTCATCAGCAAGAAGCATTATATTATTTCTGTGTTAGCATCAGATTGTGATGCCATTCTTGGGCTCATAATTAGCCTCATTGTAAAGGAGACTATTGTTTATCATTCAATATATAAGCCATAGCAGCATTAATCGTTTGGGGAAAAAATCGGCAAACCAAAAGCTCAGGATTTTTTGAAAAAATCGGGAAAAATTTGGATTTACAAAAAAAGGCAAAAAATTGAAGAAAAACAGTCAGAAACTACTTTTTTTTAAATTAATGTTATTCTACAGCATACACATATTGAGAGCAAAATAAAATACAAAGTTCAATCCATGAATTATAGAAAATAGATTCTGCTGGTTATATTCATATCGCTGATTACATTGCACAAAACATATACTACAACTCAGGAGCAACATCGAATGGCATACACAAAATGGTTACATAGTTTTGTGACTTTGTAAAAAAGTCAACCTATAAACTAAGTACAAAGTTCCAAAAATCAATTGTAGCAAATGATTTGCTAGGAGGGCAGAAGTCTCGGCCCGGGAAGGATGAAGCTACTTAGGTGAGGAGGTTGCATTCTTAGCTCTGTCAAGGAGGTGCACGCTGGCCTCCTCCAAGATATCTACATCTTCAGGCGCAATACAATATTCAAATTCATCATCAGATGCAGCAATCCACTCAGACTCAGGATCAATCTCATCGAGATCAATTGGGGCATCTTCCTCAATAGTACCTGTTTTTGCCCATGTAGAAATTAGTCTTTTCTCTACAAGTGAAAAACACAATGACAACAATTGAAATTGATTGCAAGTGTATTAAAAGTCTCACCTTGAGCTTTCTTTAGCTTCAGGCGGAGGTTGTGGTGAACAAACACTAAGTCATTCATCCGTTTTTGTGTTAAGCGGTTGCGTTTTTTGGAATGTATGTGTTCAAAAACACTCCAATTACGCTCACAAGCAGATGAGCTGCATGGCTGGGTCAAAATGCGTATTGCCATCCACCTTAGATTTTTGCATTCATGGCCAAAAAAATCCCACCATTGAGCTGAAAGTTCAAAGAACATTATATGGAGATGAGTGTCATGTAAGAATATCTTAAAATCTAAGATACATTTAATGATCATGTGACATGAAAAATCAAAAGATTATCAAAATTTTATAGTCTACCTAGTTGGAAGGTCTTTCGGCCTTCCACAACAACCCTAGAAGAGAGAAAACCCCTTCCTTGCTTGTACAATTGCAACTCTGACATAGCTTCATGCAATCGTTCTTGGTCTGGAAACATTTTGTCCATGCACTTTAACAATCCTTATGTGATCTCAACATCAATTTGTCTGAATGAAGAGTTGTAGAACAAAGATGGATTGAGAAAGTATCCTGTAGCATGGAGAGGGGAGTGCATCTGTCCATCCCATCTCCTATCTATTATGTCCCACAATGGCATATACCTATCCCTGTCATTTTCCAGCCTACCCCTTATCACCTCCTTGGCCCTATCCATGGCCTCATACAAGTATCCCATGGGGGATTTATCCCCGTCCACTAGCCTCAAGACTTTTACTAGAGGCTCTGAAAATGATACAACTTGTTCAGCCACATTCCAAAAACTAGTAGAATACATGTAATCTGCAATTGCCATGCCATCTGTTTGATTACCAAAGCCAGACTCCATCCACTCTCTTGAAACAAACATTCATTTCAAATTCATTTTTTGTTGACAAAGAGTCTGTAGTGCAAGAAAATGTGTTGCGAATCTTGTCACCCCTGGACGAACTAGGTCCTTGCCCTCTGTGAAAGACCGCATCATACTCAAAACCCTTGTGTGATTATAAATATATTTGGTAACAGAGCGAGCCTTGTGCAGTATCTCCTTAACCCATTCAATTTTCCCAATGTCCTCTAGGGTTAGATCAATGCAATGTGCTGCACATGGGGTAAAAAACATGGAGGGGTATTTTTCTGTCAGAAGTCTCCCAGCAGCAACACAAGCAGCAGCATTGTCTGTAATAAATTGGACCACATTTTTTGGCCCCACTTCCATGACTACCGAGTCATACATATCGAACAATGCAGCTGTAGATTTCATTGTATCTGATGCATCCACAAATCTCAAAAAAACAGTGCCAAGATCAGAAGAGACAAGGAAGTTGATGAGGGTTCGGTTCCTTCTATCTGTCCATCCGTCTAACATAATGGTGCACCCACTATTAGCCCACTCTGATCGATGCTCTTTAAGAACATCTTTGACATCATTTACTGCCTCATTGAGCATGCTAGTCCTCAATGTCTAATAAGATGGGGCTCGAAACCCAGGACCTACAGCTGAAAGAGCATCCACCATAGCTTGCCAATGTGGAGATCTGGCAGCATGGAATGGCAAGCTCGAGGAGTACCAAAAATTCGCAATGGCCTTCTTCGCTTGATCGTGGACATTCTTCCTCCATCCTGTACTTTCCAAAGTGGTCTGTGATTCTGGTGTAGTACGAGGTTGGAAGAAAACATCAATGTGTTGTAGAAGAAGGTGTTGATCTGGATTCCCTAAAACCCCCCTGGCCACCATCCTCCTCATCCAAGTTATTCCTCTTCACACCTGCAAAATTAGAACCTGTTTCAACTCTGGTTCTTTCTTTTTTGGCCTTATTCTCAGCGATACCATGAAGAGCTTGTTTTGCCTGATATGTGACATCTACAGGGCAATCTCTGCAAATGGTTGTGTTATTACCTGGTTCTTTTGACAAATGCCATTTGAACCGATAAATTCCACCACCGACTTCACCCTTGCACCAATTGCATTTAACCTTTGCACTACCATCAATTGGTGTGCAATGTGTCCACGCAAAGTCTTTCTGACGTGGCATTGCGATTAGAATGAAATCTACAAAAGCATTTTAATTCATTATAAGATAAAAAAAAATTAAAATTATATACGTAATATTAAAAATTAAAAATTATATATAATAAATATATATTAAAATATTAAAATATAAATATTTGTAAAAGATATAGATAAAAAAGTTAAAATTATATACATAATATTAAAATTATATATAATAAATATATATTAAAATTATATATAATAAATATATATTAAAATATTAAAATTATATAATAAAATATAAATATTTCTAAAAGATATAATAGTTATATATAATTATATACCCGTATTAAAAAGCTATGTATAAATATATTAAAACTAAATATTATATTATTATATTTTAATATTAAAACTAAATATTATTAAAAATTTAAAATATTAAAAAAAAAATGATATCATATTTGTTTGTATATTTTAATATTAAAACTAAATATTATTAAAATATTATAACGCAGTCACACGGAAATATACAGACACGGAAAAAAAAATGGAAATACAGACGCATGACACTGTATTTCCGTGTCTAGCCAGCGGAGAAGGAGATGATTACTTTGCTTCATTTTCATTTGCATAAAAAAATGACGGAAATACAGTATTACAGAGTATAGACACAGGGAAATGGCAGAAATATAGACGCACACGTTTTTCGGAGCCTACCTTGAGAAGATTGTAATGTTTGGGTCGCGCGATTCTCTGATGTAATGTGTTCGTCGCTGTCGCCAACCAAACTTTCGTTTCCAGCAAAATGCGGCTGCATCTTAATGTATTTAGGGTTTGCATTTTTGTGGGAGATATTAATGTAGGTAGGTGAGATTTACAATCGTGTTTTTCACGATTAAATCCCACATTGCACACCAATTGATGGTAGTGCAAAGGTTAAATGCAATTGGTGCAAGGGTGAAGTCGGTGGTGGAATTTATCGGTTCAAATGGCATTTGTCAAAAGAACCAGGTAATAACACAACCATTTGCAGAGATTGCCCTGTAGATGTCACATATCAGGCAAAACAAGCTCTTCATGGTATCGCTGAGAATAAGGCCAAAAAAGAAAGAACCAGAGTTGAAACAGGTTCTAATTTTGCAGGTGTGAAGAGGAATAACTTGGATGAGGAGGATGGTGGCCAGGGGGGTTTTAGGGAATCCAGATCAACACCTTCTTCTACAGCACATTGATGTTTTCTTCCAACCTCGTACTACACCAGAATCACATACCACTTTGGAAAGTACAGGATGGAGGAAGAATGTCCACGATCAAGCGAAGAAGGCCATTGCGAATTTTTGGTAATTTCGAGCTTACATTCCATACCGCCAGATTCCATATTGGCAAGTTATGGTGGATGCTCTTTCAGCTATAGTCTGCAGTTCTTGAGTCCCATTCTATCGACATTGAGGACTGAAGAAGGCCTAATGAGGCAAGAACGATGTCAAGATGTTCCCAGAAGAGACTTCAATCGTAGTGAGCTAATAGTGGTGCAATCTTAATATGTCGACGGATGGATAGATTGGAAGGAACCAAACTCATCAACTTCCTTTGTCTCTCGATCTTGGCACCGCTTTTTTTGAGACTGTGGATGTACTCAAATACAATGGAAATCTGATAGCCGTGATTGAACGATATATGATTTGGTAGTCAGTGAAGTGGGCCAGAAAATGGTCCAACTTATTACGCATAATGTCATCAGCTTGAAGTTGCTACCGAGATCACGCGAAAAAAATACCCCTCCATGTTTTTTACCCTATGTGCAGCACATTGCATTGATCTAACCCTAGAGGACATTGGGAAAATTGAATGGGTTAAGGAGATACTGCACAAGGCTCGCTCTGTTACCAAATATATTTATAATCACACAAGGGTTTTGAGTATGATGCGGTCTTTCACAGAGGGCAAGGACCTAGTTCGTCTAGGGGTGACAAGATTCGCAACACATTTTCTTGCACTACAGACTCTTTGTCAACAAAAAATGAATTTGAAACGAATGTTTGTTTCAAGAGAGTGGATGGAGTTTGGCTTTGGGAATCAAACAGATGGCATGGCAATAGCAAATTACATGTATTCTACTAGTTTTTGGAATGTGGCTGAATGTATCATTTTCGGAGCCTCTAGTAAAAGTCTTGAGGCTAGTGGATGGGGATAAATCCCCCATGGGATACTTGTATGAGGCCATGGATAGGGCCAAGGAGGTGATGAGGGGTAGGCTGGAAAATGACAGGGATAGGTATATGCCATTGTGGGACATAATAGATAGGAGATGGGATGGACAGATGCCCTCCCCTCTCCATGCTGCAGGATACTTTCTCAATCCATCATTGTTCTACAACTCTTCATTTAGACAAATTGATGCTGAGATCACACAAGGATTGTTAAAGTGCATGGAAAAAATGTTTCCAAACCAAGAACGATTGCATGAAGCTATGTCAGAGTTGCAATTGTACAGGCAGGGAAGGGGTTTTCTCTCTTCTAGGGTTGCTGTGGAAGGCCGAAAGACCTTCCAACCAGGTAGACTCTATAAACTTTTGATAATCTTTTGATTTTTCATGTCACATGATCATTAAATGTGTCTTAGATTTTAAGATATTCTTACATGATACTCATCTCCATATAATGTTCTTTGAGCTTTCAGCTCAATGGTGGGATTTTTTTGGCCATGAATGCAAAAATCTAAGGTGGATGGCGATACGCATTTTGACCCAACCATGCAGCTCATCCGCTTGTGAGTGTAATTGGAGTGTTTTTGAACACATACATTCCAAGAAACGCAACCGCTTAACACAAAAACGGATGAATGACTTGGTGTTTGTTCCCCACAACCTCCGCCTAAAGCTAAAAAAAGCTCAAGGTGAGACTTTTAATACGCTTGCAATCAATTTCAATTGTTGTCATTGTGTTTTTCACTTGTAAAGCAAAGACTAATTTCTACATGGACAAAAATAAGAACTATTGAGGAAGATGCCCCAATTGACCTTGACGAGATTGATCCTGAGTCTGAGTGGATTGCTTCATCTTATGATGATTTTCTTGAGGATGAAATTGAATGTTGTGATCTTGATCCTGACGATGTAGATATCATGGCGGAGGCCAACGTGCCTCCTCATAAACTTGAACGAGCTAAGAATGCAACCTTTCACCTAGTAGCTTCATCATCGGGAGCGGGAGCTTCTGCCCTCTAGCACGTCATTTGCTACAATTGATTTTTTTGGAACTTTGTACTTAGTTTATAGGTTGACTTTGTACAAAGTCACAAACTATATTGTAATAGACATTTTGACAACTGTCACCATCTGATATTTATGCAGTTGTAGTATGTTTTGTGCAATGTAATCAGCGATATGAATATAACCAACGAAAATCTATTTTCTATAATTCATGGATTGAACTTTGTATTTTATTTGTTCTCAATATCTATATGCTATGGAAATGCCATTAAATTTTTAAAAAAGTAGTTTCTGACTGTTTTTCTTCAATTTTTTGCCTTTTTTTGTAAATCCGATTTTTTCCCCATTTTTTCAAAAAATCCTGAACTTTTGGTTTGCCGATTTTTTCCCCAAACGATTAATGCTGCTATGTAATTTAAACCACCATTGGAATCACTAAAAACGACTTGATAAGATGATTTTAATGTTCTTACGGCCAAACAGCTCTGTAGGACTTAAGTGTGTTTGCATGTTTGAAAGATTGTTTCTACTGCAGGTTAGCTTTGCAGTAAAGTTCCGCAAAGAAAACGCAAATAATAAAGTTAGGCAAATCGTGAAGACTGAATAAATTAAGCTACAGAAATCCGGTATTGAGGCCAATTCAATTTTTCACTAGACCTATGCAGATGTGGTTAACATCTTGGCAAACACAAGTGTAAAACCTAGAAATTGAGCTTAGACCTTGTTGCACAAATTACGGCGATTGAAAACCTGTACTGACAACCCTTACACGTCTATTAAGGGGGTTTACAAATTATTTATAACGTTTGCTAAAACAGAAACTAATCATGATTATCACCAACTGCTTATCAAGGTCAATGAAATTACTCTATTCTGTCACATAACACTTCCAAGTTCCAAAACCTGTAAATTATGCATCTCTGAGCTGAAATTTTTCATTGCATTTGCTGTATAAACGTTTTACTTGGAAAATGAAGTAATTTATACCTGGGAGAGAGCGAGGCGAAGGGAGGAGAGAAGGGAGGTGAAGCTTCCAGCTACCTCATTAGCATCTTTCTCAACTACCTCCAACGCCGCCACTAGATCGAGACCTCTGAAACCCTGCGCAACTTCATTTGCTTGCCGACTTTCATCTTCTGCATTTGATTGCCCAATTTCATCTTGTGTATTTGATTTCCCACTTTCATCTTCTGCATTTGATTGCCCAATTTCATCTTCTGCATTTGAATTTAAATTCAAATTCGGATAACCTTTTCCTTCCGTTTCCTCGTTCTCGTCAATATTTTCCTCTTCTCTCAAGTCCATTTTTCGTTAGATTTACCTGAATGTTAACCGTAGAATTGTAAGTCTCTCTACAAATTTGAAATAAGCAGGAGAGAAAGGATCCTTGAACTTCACGCTATATACCTTACTCTAAAGCTAAATGCAATCAATTAAAAATTGATCATCCTTTGCTTGAAGCACTCAACGACTACTTTTAGAACAAACACTTCTCATTGTGTCTTTTTTATTGTTTATTTTCTTTTAATCAGCTTTATTAATATTAAAAAATAAGTAAATAAAAATCTAAATATTTTATATAAAAGGGTTAGGGATTTATAATTGAATTGAAATAAAGTTAGATGATCAATGATAGATAAAATTATGTTGATATTGTTATGGAATGATTTGGTATTGTTAGAAAATTAACTATTTTGATCTAATGAATATCTAAGAGTTTGAACTCGACAAAAAACTACTTAAGGTCAATGTTGTGCCCTACACAATTAATCTCAACTACTATGAAACTAATTTGATCTAAGGTACGCAAGAATGATTTGATAGAAGATGTTCTCCTAAAATTTGTTTGTCTTTGCCTTCTAGATGTATGAATTTGTCAAGGTGTTCTAGAGGCACCATTTAGGAGCTTGTCAACTTGATGAGTAAATGTGTTCTCCTAGGTCAACCTTGTTGGTAGATCAAATTGATGGAGATGATAAATATAAAAGATAGCATTCACAAATATACAAATAGCCTATGTGATAATGATCCAAATTTGATTCCTTATGTCCTTTATAAATAAAGTGAGGCTTTAATTATTCTCCTCTTAGCATGTGATGATCTCATTGATCAAATTAGTGTACATCGGTTGTCTTTAAATACCATGACATATCAACATGTTACGTGAAATGCATGCTAGTTCAATTCACAACAACTAATAGAAGGGGAAGGAAACCTTATAAAAATATTCATTGAATATGAACCTACATATGAAGAAGGGATTAATGGTTTTGATAGGAACTCTCTTGTTGTCAATTTGGAAAGTCATTTTATGCCTATGTTCACTTGTGTCCAACACTTAAAGGTGGAAAAATAAGAACAAGAGTTATTGAAATACAAAGAAAATATTACACAAGCTTCTATAGCTTCCATTTCTAAATTTGTTCATCAAGAAAATGTCAAGCCACTGTTAAACACTCATGATCTACCTTCAAGACTATGTTTGACATTTTCAAGTACATGATGAAGACTAAGTTCAAATTTCACAACTCAAGTACTTCCAAGATCGCCTTGATCAACTTTGTATAACTATCAAGTAGGTGAGAAAGGGTTCTACTCTTATTCAACCAAATCTTCTTGAGTTTTTAGTTGGAAAAGCTAAATCCCTTTATATATATATATTGCATCATCAATTTAGGACCATCAAACAATGTCATACTACTTCAAGTGAAGAACACACTTTTTTTGTCATGCACAAAAACTTTTGACAAGTGTTATTCACTTGAATCAAAATTAGTGCCACTAGTTGTTTGATTGAAGGATGCTTAAGTAGGTCTTAAAAAAAAACCTAGATAAATGAATTATGATAACCATAATGGTAGATATTCTAGCTAGCTATGAAATGTTACCAAGTTGTATCTTTTACAATGATTTGGGTGGAGAAATATAATTGGATTGGTCATTGGAAATCATTATAGTTAAAGATAGAAAAATAAAGTTAGAATCAAAACAAAATTTGTACTTCATGGTTGTAAAATCATAGGATCCTAAATCTAATATTTTTTTCAAGAAATAGGTCTTTCCACTTATATGATGATGGTTAATGAATAATTTAACAAAACCCCATCATCTGTTCTAAAGAAAATCAAGAAGAAGAATCGAGCTTATGGACATATGCAATTTGATTGAAGTTGTTCTTCATTAGGTTTAGGAGATGGAGTTGTGTTGATAATACCAAAAGGTAAGTTGTAAGCTTACCAGTTACAATTTGATTGTACTAAAAATATTATGAATTATGAGGCACTTTTGTAAGGCCTTAAGAATGCCCATGGTATGATAATTATTTTTTTATAAGTCAAAGGAGATACATAAATAATTGTCAAAAAAATCAAGGAATAATTCTAAGTCAAGAAGGGCTTTAGGGTGGTGGGCCTAGCTCGATTGGCTAAAGCATCCTGTTGGAGGCAAGAGGTCACGAGGTCTAGTCTCCCCACCGTCTCTGTGGTACTGGAGGACGTTTCGTGCCAACGCCACCAGTCACGTGAAAAATCTTTACCAGGTGCATTGTAGTTTATAGGGGAACGAATACCCAACTGATTCCTGCAGTCTAAAAAAAGAAAATCTAAGTCAAGAAGGATAACCTCAACATTATAGGGACCAAGTATGGGATGCAATATAGTGGTTTGACACCTTTTCTATTAAATATAAATTCCACATATAGAGAATAATAGACTTGATGCTCTTGTTATTTCAACTTCTTTATTCATGCCACTTTTAGACATTTTTATAATGCATTCACAATTGAGTTGATCTATAAATCAATAGTATCACATAATTAAAATAATTGGTAGTTTTTTAATGATGATAAACAAATTGTTATTTTTCTAGAATTTCAAAATCATTTAGTGACTTATTCTTTGAAGGAAGTTATTCTCCTTACCAAGAATTTTTTTTTGGAAGAAGATAAGACTAAGCTAAATGTTTAAGATAGAATTATTCATTCAAAGAGTAATAACATTCCAAAGGTATTAGTGTCTTTGAAGAATATTTTTAATAAACATCATTCATATATTTAGGATTGCCAATTCTTAAGAAAATAGATCAATTAAATATGCTCAAGTCAATACAAGAGCCTCATCTTGTCAATTTGAGCAAGTGTTGTTCTCTTGAAGAAAACAAAGAGTTCATAACACTTTTCCAACAATTCAAAGATATATTTGCATGGTCCTTAAAAGTTTTGAAAATCTTCCCTCCAAAGGAATTATCTCATACAATTCCTATTAAAATAAAATTCAAACCATTTAGATAGAAATAATGTCACTATAATAAATAGATTTACAAGGAATTATCTATGCACATATCAAAAAAATTGGTGGCAAGGATCATATTTATGATACAGCATTCTACTTGGGTATCAAATATTGTTCATGTTCATAAGAAAAATGGAGAATACAACTTCCTTGAAGGATAATAATCCTTTGCCAATCATGGACCATACTCTTGAAATAGTGATAGCATTAGAGATGTTGTCATTACTGGATGGATATTTAAGATACAATCAAATTATAGTCATAATAAAATATTAGTACAAGAGAAAATTCACTACTCTGTGAGGTACATTTTCTTATGAACGGATGTGATTTGCCCTCCTCAAGATAATTGATAATTTTTAATGACAAATAGATTTGGCATCAGGTGAATGGAAGGATAAGATAATTGTGGTATACTTGGATGATCTTCTAGTCTTCTCAAAAAGATGTAGTGATAATGTCTAACATTTGGAAAGTGTACTCGAGAGATGTTAGTATCATGGTATTTCCTTTTTTATTGGATTAAGAAGAAAAATAAATCAAATTACATCAAATAAAACTAAACTAAAATAGTCAACTAGAGATAGTGGTGCTTTCCTTGAATTTAAAGAACTATATTTTTAAGGTAACTAAAGGAAAAAGTCCTTTGTAAAGATCAAAGAAGCCATTAAAATAGCCCTAGTATTTGCATGCCCTAACTTTTATATATATACTCATTTGGAGCATATTATGGCAATCATTCTCATGCAAAATTTGCAAGAAGAAATAGACTCTCTAAATGCTTTCATGAGAAGTAGTTTCAAAGACCATGAAATGAGATACTAACAAATTGAAAAATATGCCTACATTGTGGTCAAAGAAGTAACAAATTTTGGGTTATACATATTCTATAACGCCCTTCCCAAAAATAGACCAAAAAAACTACTAACATATTTCTAACATAATTGGAAAAAAAATAGAATAAATAAATATATTCAAAAATATTAAGGTTACTTTACTTACTCTTAAGTAAGAGTTTGCTCTTAGTGATATGGATGATTACAATAGAAATGTTGATGTCCTTGTCTTTACAATTGAATCAAAAGAAGTATATATATTGTAAGTTGTACTTTTATGGAACTTAAACAAGTTACAAAATTTAATAATACCAATTAAGGGACCACCACATTCTTCACACAAGTTAAAATAATGATATAATTCGACTAACACTACTTTATGTAAAAGTACCACAATTGACCATTCTCAACATAAACTTTAGCAAGTGTATTCACCATATATAAACATAAACACCAATACAAAAGATTAACAGGTAAAAGTAACAGCCACTACTCCTACATTGGTTGCAGATCAAAACTAAACCAATATTGCAAAACAGTTAATTAAGACAGAAGGCAAACGTGATTGAAGATGAAACAGGTCTTTTAATATTTCTAACTTTAAGGAGACATATGTTGTAATATCCCTTGCTACTTCTAATCTAAAATTTAGCTCTCAAGGAATATCTTAAGGGTTACCAAAATGCAAAACAAAGATCTTGATTACTATAACCTTCTAACAATTTAGGATTTTTCACCTAAAGGAGAGGAAATAGATCAAAATGTCAATGTTCACACTTCTTAAACCACTCTAGAAAATTCCCTTCAAAACTAGCCTAAGTTTGCTTCAAGGAATTTTGTCAAACACTTCACTTGCAACCTCTTAACTTGTTGTTTCTGAGTTTTCAGTTTGTTTTGCTTGTCTTCAATTGGTCACAAATGGATTTAAATGCTTTACAAACAACACTATGATAGTTATGCAATGATCTATGATGATAATGCAATTCTTTTTGTCTTTTCAAATGCAAATACATGAACTTCTATATAAGAAATGTGCACCTACAGCCAAGTAGCATTTCTACAAACACTTGGCATGCATACTATTAAGTTGATCATGAATGATATTTAACATTCTCAATTACGACTATATCATACCAGCAACTTATAAATTGCAATATGATGTCAACTACAATGCTGATATAAAATGAGCCAAGACTCTTGGCTTTACAACATATGCAATCTATGCAAATTCTGAGTGCAAAATGCAGCCTTGGTATTAAATCTAGAATGCAATGAATATGCAACAAATGGCAAGAGAAACCTGGTACAATAATTGTAGATGAGCTGGAGACTTGATAGCTACTTTTTTTGATGAGGAAGTCCTTCCCAAATGAAGAAATCGAACCCCTAGAAGTGTCACCCCTATTCTGGATCAGATTGCTTGTAATAAAATATTATCAACTCCTTTCACCTCCTTTAAGCTCCAAAAATCATCAATAGATGTCCAAGAGTGGTGTGCCTCACTTCCTAGAAGAAATTGATGCCAAATAAGACTCCCATGAATAAAACCGTACCTCTCTAGCAAGCTGATATGTGACTGGAAAATTATATCAGAAAATTATGTTCTCCAAAAATCATCCCCAACAAGCATGAAGATGAAGACTATAATCAATTAAAATGCTCTTCAACTATTCCAATCGATTATCTCTCAAAATTGGCCTTTGGCCACAATTTTTCCACAATGAGAAGTCTGAAGTAACTCCAACAGTTGCAACCCTTTAATAAGCTCGGTTCCACACAACCTGAAAGGCTCCTACCAAAAATGACTCATCAATCGACTGTATCTATCACTGATAATGCTCCAAGGTAAACCATGTAACCTGAATATCTCATAGAAGAACAACTTTGCGACCTAAGTGGTTGAAAATGTAGCTGTGATTGGGAAAAAATGAGCATATTTCATCAAATGATCAACAACCACATAGATGTAGTCTCTACCCTAGGCTTTCGGCAAGCCTGTAATGAAATCCATCGACACACACTCCCACTTCCTGTCAGGTATCGAAAATGGTTGAAGTAAGCCTGCAGGTTATGTGTGTTCCTATTTATTTTGCTAACAAACAAGACATTCTCTCACGTATTGAATAACATCTTACTTAAGCCCCTTCCAAGTAAAGCACTATTGAATCTTCCTGTAAGTTTTGAAGAATTTGAGATGCCCTGCCATAGGTGTATCATGAAAGGACCTCATCACTATGTTCTTCATCTTTGATCCTGGGGTCAAAAAGATCCTCCCTTTGTAAATGATAAGATCATTTACAACTGAATACCTGTTGTCATGTACCGACCCCTCAACTACTCCTGAATCCCAAGAATCCTTGGCATACTCTGCCATTATCAGATGCCTCCAATCCTCTGTAATCTCAGCCATGGAACTCAAATGTGGACAACGAGATAAAGCATTAGCAACTACATTTTGTGTCCCTTTGAAAAAAGCAATGCCAAATTTATATGATTGCAGCTTTCTTACCCACTTTTGTTGACAATCATTAAGATCCCACTGTCCAAGGAAGTGTCTCAAGCTGTTATGGTTTGTCTTCACCACAAATTTTCTACCCACTAAATATTGCCTAAACTTGGCCAAAGCATGCATAATAGCCAGCATCTCCTTATCATATATGTTGTAACTCCTCTCTGGACCACATATCTTTTGACTCTCAAAAGCAATCGGATGTTTGTCCTACATGAGGACTACTTCTATCCCTTCACCTAAAGCATCACACTGTAGCTCAAAGCATTTAGCGAAGTCTAGCAATGCAAGTACTAGACAAGTGGTCATGATTCACTTGAACATCTCAAAGAAATCTTGTGCCTCTAAAGTCCAAACAAATGCCCCTTTTTGGTCAAATTTGTGAGTGATGTTGCATGTCGTGAATACCCGTTGACAAATCTACGATAAAAACCACATAATCCCAAAAACCCCCTAAGTTGTGTCAAATTCTAAGGTTTAGGCCACTCAATGATAGCTCTGACCTTATCAGGATCCATCTGTACTCCATCTACGTTGATGATATGGCCTAAGTACAACAACTTCGTCATACCCAAATCACACTTGGATTCATTTGCATACAAAGACTCCTTACCAAGAATACCCAATACCGTGTCTAGATGTGCAATATGATCCTCCCATGTTTTTTTGTACACCAAAATATCATCAAAGAACACTAGCACAAACCATCTTAGCTGAGAATGGAAGACCCTATTCATCATGGACTAGAAAGTTGCAGGTGCATTGGTTAGCCCAAATGGCATTACCACAAATTCAAAGTGCCCACAATGACAACAGAATGGTGTCTTCTCAATATCCTGCTCTCTAACATGAATCTAATGATACCCTGATCTCAAGTCTATTTTTGAAAAATAACGGGCACCATGTAACTCATCTACCAGTTCATCAATCATAGATATAGGATACCTGCTTTTTGATTGTCCTTTTGTTCAATAGCCTATAATCAATGCACATCTGTAGGGTGCCATCCTTTTTTTTTACCAAAACAATGGATTAAGCAAATGGTGATTTACTTGGTCTGATGTGACCCATAGGAAGCAACTCCTTAATGGTTTTCTCTATTTCATCCTTGATTTGTTTAGGGTGTCTGTAGGGTGTGACAATTACGGGCTTGGCGCCCTCCTCCAACTTAATTATATGCTCAATCCCTATGTCTAGAGGTCTACCTGGTGGAATGTCATTGAATAACTTTCCATGCTTAACCCTTAACTCCTAAATATTTGGATGGTAGACTGGTTTTTATTGCTCCCCTTGTGTTGGCATCAAAACACATCTTGCTACCCATTCAACCATGTCATGCCGCATAAGTCTTTCCATCCTCTTGATTGATATCATCTTGCAACTAGTATCTCTAATGGCCTTCAGTACATGAGTTTTTCCATCCACCTTAAATTTCATCTCCATATCCTTAAGGTTGAGAGTGAACTCACCTATGTCATGTAACCATTTCATCCCTAATACCATATCAGTATCTCCCATGTTGACCACATAAAAATTTGCCTTAAATTCAAAATTGTTCAAATGCATGGGAAGATCTGGAATCATCTTGCCACACTTAAGAGTGTATCCATCAACAACCTTAACCCTTATGCCTTTAAACTCCTCAGTGTGAATGCCACGCCTCTCAACCAATCTAGCATCAATGAAATTATGTGTGGCACCTGTATCAAGTAAAGTGATGACCCTTTGTCCAGCCAAGACTCCTCTTATCCCGAATGACCCTTCACGCTGAATACTAGTAAGGTGAGATTCTTGAACCTTAACTTCTGCTTCACTCTCTTCCTTCTCCTTCTCTACCTCATGTTCCAACTCAATTGATTCGTGATCACTTTGTTGGTCGAATTTTTCAGATTCTGAATCCTCATAAAAAGCCCACATTATTCTATGCACCTTGCCTTTAGGTCTCAAAGGGCAATCATGGTTTGCATCACAAGGCCCTTTGCAATAGAAGCACAACTTCTTCTTGTGCAAATCATTAAGAGTCTCCATATCCATAGGTGTTGATGCCTTCCCTTTTTCATCACATTTTTCCTTCTTCTTTTTGGAGAATGATTTGCTATCCTTGTATGAAGATGAGCCCTTTGATAAGAACTTGCTTTGTGGGGCTGCAAGCTCCATGTTCCTTGCTTTTGTCATTGCTTCTTGCAAGGTTAGTGGGTCAAATTCTTTTCTCCACCCTCTCAAAGGTTCTAATAGACCCTTAATGAATAGTATTGTGATATCCTCAAGTTTTACCTATTCTAAATGTGCAAAAACAACTAAAATGTAATGGAAAAACACAAAGAACACCTCAAAAAGATTAGCCTAAGGAATGATAAAGCAAAGAAATAAGCTAAAATGAAGATTGTAAGATGATTATACCTTCTTTGTTGTTGAAATTCCTTGGTTGACCCTTGATTTTGATTGCTTTGTATGCTCCTTAGATGGCTATTGATGTGGCTAAATACAAGATTAACTATATGGTGTGATGTAAATGCAAATGGCTAAAATGGATGGATAAATGAGAGAAAATGCTTGGAAAAATGAGTGCACAAAATGACAGCATAAGGTTGCTCCAATGACTAAGTGTTGAAAATGCCTTAGAGGAGGGGTTATTTATAGAAGAATTTGAATTCTCTAGAGAATTCAATGGTTGATATTTATCCAACAAGGCCAAAATGAAGGGCTAAGGTGAGTTGAGAACTCACAAGCCCTCACATTTTGACATGTGGAATGTGAAGTGGCTAAGGTTGAGATGATGTGTAGGTGATGTGGAAGGAGAGTATTGATGATGGAGGAAGGAAAAGTATCTTCCAAGTACCTTTGGGAGTGAGAAGATTTCCTCAAAAAGGAACTTCTGTCCCCAAGGAGAATGAGTGACATTTGAGAAATTTTGTACCCCTCAAAAATTCCATGGTTGAGAAATAAATGTGAATTAAAAAATTCACATTCTTAGAGAATCTAATGGATAAGAGAGGGTCTCCAAAAAGGTGGGAATTGGTCACATGTGACAGGTGACAAGTCAAATGTTCTAGTCTTGGAGGATAAAATGTGACCAAAAATCACATGGGGAGGAGAGAGACCAGGATTTAGTCAAATGGAATTAAAAAATTCACATGGGGAAAGAGGTCACTAAGAAGGAAACAGAAAAGGGTTGGACTAGTAAGGGGGAAAGGTATGGCTAATGACTCGACTGGTTGGTAAATAATCAATAGAAGGTAATTAATGAGAGATTAGAAGCAAGTGGAAAATGTAGGAGGATGTGACATTAATCCTTGATTAAGAGGATGCACATCTTAATCATGAAGTAATTAAATTTATCCAAATTAGAGAGGGATTATGGAGGATGTGACTAGGAGAGAGAAAAGAAGAATTTTAAATTGATTTTAATTCAAAAGGTTGAAAGATGACTAAATTAAATAAATTGATGTATTTATTTAATTTAGAGAGGAAAAAGGTGTAAGGTAAAACATTTAATTGTTAAATTAAATACTTTAAGAACCTTAGGCGGGAAGTGTAATATTAATTAAATAAATTAATATTGACGAAATGGATGAATGGAGAGGTAAATTTGATCGTATGGGAGCGATCAAATTTGGATTTATACAAGTACCACCAATTGTCTTTCTGAAATATTAGGAACCATCACTAACAATTTATGAAAATCTCCAATGTAACTCTCCAAACTACCAATCTGTTTAAGTTGGGCCAAGTCTTTGAAGTAGGACTCTGGGTCCTTCCTATCGAAGCGCTCAACCAATCTATCCACAAACTCTTGGTAGGATGTGATCTGACTATGTTGCAATGTAACCAGCCCATGATACCACCACTCGTGTGCTACACCCTCCAAATGTAAAGTGACATATTTGATAGCTTCTTCTTTTGTCATGGATTGAAGTGTCAAGAAAGTATCCAATTTGTGAATCCATGATTGCATTGTAACCTTTCCACTATCGTCAAACATGGGTAATGCGAGTTTGTTAGTAGCTTGCTTAAGTTCCTTATTTTGGTTCAGAGGTCTTCTCCCTTGTCTAGACCTGTAGCATTCAATCCTCTGATTCACAAACTTGTCAAAGTTCATGCGCTCACTCACCTGTGGTGTCAACAACTCCCATTCCTCATTTGCTACCATAACCACATCAGCATACCTTGGTTCCTCATCTTCTTCAACATTCTCTGCCACCTGCTCTTCCCTTAGAAAGGTAGGTCGAGTAGGTCTATTTGTAGTTTGTGATGGAGCATGATGTGCTCTGGGTGTCCCAACCACACTCTTGTTATCCTCTGTAACCCTATTGTGTTGCATCCTATTTTCCTCTGCAACCCTGTTCTGTTGCATATGTTGTTGCAAACCATTTGAAAGCTTGAGCCATTCATTCAAGAAGATCTTCACCATTTCTATCTCCATTTCTTCTTTCATTTCTTGGTGAACCATCTTCTGCTTTATCACCCATTTCAACTAAAGGCACTTTTGCAAATGGATTATCTTTTTGTGAATTCCCTTCTTTTTCTTCTCTTCTGCGGGTATAGTATCTATGATGACTTCTCATGTGAAACTTTAACCCTCTAGGATGGCAAGATCAATGCTCTGATACCACTGTAATATCCCTTGTTACTTTTGATCTAAAATTTAGCTCTCAAGGAATATCTTAAGGTTTACCAAAATGCAAAACAAAGACCTTGATGACTATAACCTTCTAAAACTTTTGGATTTTTCACCTAAAGGAGAGGAAATAGATCAAAATGCCAATGTTCACACTTCTTAAACCACTCTAGAAAATTCCCTTTAAAACTAGCCTAAGTTTGCTTCAAGGAATTTTGTCAAACACTTCACTTGTAACATCTTAACTTGTTGTTTTTGAGTTTTCAGTTTGTTTTGCTTGTCTTCAATTGATCACAAATGGATGTAAATGATTTGCAAACAACACTACGATAGCTATGCAATGATCTATGATGACAATGCAATTCTTTTTGTCTTTTCAAATGCAAATACATGAACTTCTATACAAGAAATGTGCACCTACGACCAAGTAGCATTTCTACAAACACTTGGCATGCATACTATTAAGTTGATCATGAATGATATTTAACATGCTCAATTACGACTATATCATACCAACAACTTATAACTCCTTTATTGCAATATGATGTCAACTACAATGTTGATATAAAATGAGCCAAGACTCTTGGCTTTACAACATATGCAATCTATGCAAATTCTGAGTACAAATTGCAGCCTTGGTATTAAATCTAAATTGCAATGAATATGCAACAAATGGAAAGAGAAACCTGGTACAACAATTGTAGATGAGCTGGAGACTTGATAGCTACTTTTGTTGATGAGGAAGTCCTTCCCAAATGAATAAATCGAACCCCTAGAAGTGTCACCCCTATTCTAGATCAGATTGCTTGTAATAAAATATTATCAACTCCTTTCACCTCCTTTAAGCTCCAAAAATAATCAATAGATGTCCAAGAGTGGTGTGCCTCACTTCCTAGAAGAAATCGATGCCAAATAAGACTCCCATGAATAAAATCATACCTCTCTAGCAAGTTGATATGTGATTGGAAAATTATATTAGAATATTATTTTCTCCAAAAATCGTCCCCAACAAGCATGAAGATGAAGACTATAATCAATTAAAATGATCTTCAACTATTCCAATCGATTATCTCTCAAAATTGTCCTTTGGCCACAATTTTTCCACAAGGAGAAGTCTGAAGTAACTCCTCCAACAATTGCAACCCTTCATCATATAGTTTCACTACCTCAATTATGCAAATCAATGGGAACTTCGTACCCAAAGACCAACTATATTCTGCAGAAACTTCAAGGCTCCAACATAACAAATCAAATGTCAATATCCAGGATAATCCCAAATGAGCCCTTTAAGTGCCTTTTATTCTTTCCTTGTGAGAGCTCAAGCACTTTCCTTGCCAATGTGGGATAAAAGATATATTTCCTTTTTTTTTTAATATTATTTTTTTAAGTGACTTTATGATATAATATTTTAATTAGTCACTTTAATTAAATTAATTAAATATAAAGTCATCTTTTAATTTTTAATTTATTTGATGACTTAATAAATAATTAATTTAATTAATTTCTCCTTATTCCTCCACTTAGCCTTCGGAGAAAAAAGGCTAAGAAATCCCACTGAGGTGGCTACGAAAAAGGGGACATTACATATACTCTAACCAATTCTCACTTACAATATGATAAAAGAGAATAAAGAACAAAGCTATTAATATGCGCATGACCCCCACATTAAATATAGAATTTAGTGTCACACATTAAATTGCTAGGACCAATTGCTTGAGTTTAAAATCAATAATTAGTTAGCATTGTTATGTTTCAAGAGGTCGGATTATATACTTAAGCTATTAATGCAAGGATTCATTCACCAATCCCAATACTAGCAAGTTACAAAGTCCAACAGATACAATGCCCATGACTCTGATATGAGGTGCAATGACTGTACCCAGTCCGCTGTATCAAAATATTTGAAATGCTTTATAAAACGACATGATTAGAAACCATTTGAAAGATGCATTTTGGTCTTCTTTGTCCAGGAATAATTGATAATGCCAAAAATCAAGGAAGAGTGAATTGATTTCCTAAATAGGTTGCCAAGTAGCAGTAGTACACCTGTTGTTTCTTAACATGATACAACAAATAACCAAAGCTTTTTCGTTACTCTTCCCATTCACAACATGATAACCGCATAAGGAAGCTTGACACGATTAAAGAAGGGTCAAAAAAATAGTAACACAAGATGGCAATCTAGGGACTGGTCAGGAAAACGGTTACGAAAAGGAAGAGTAACCACGACCGGCTTGAACTGGTAGCAAAGTGCGTTGAAAAACATTAAAATTAGAGGTGTGAACATAACATTTCAAATTTGAAAAGAATCAGCGTTCTAAATTAAAAGAGGGCTTTCCTTTCTCAAACAGACTATCTAAGATGAGTACTGCATCAAGGGTTAAAAACAAAATGGAAAACAACTCTCTAGAAAACTCATCGAGAAAGCAGGGCGCCAAGACTTGAGTTGCATATGACAGAAAATTAAAAGGAACATTGCAAAGGCCAATAAAACAACAAGTGTAAGAAGCGACTAAAGGAAATGATGACCACAGAGAGATGTTGTAATTTTTCTTGACCATCTTGCTTTCAAGAACAATAGTGTTGTCTTAATATTCTTTCTCCCCAAAGCATGGTTTCCTGTGTTCCATTGCAACATAACCTCACACAGGTTGAGTAACTTGTAATTATGAAGACATTTAATCGCGGGTTGAGAATCATATGAATTACTATTTAAACAAGGATAAGTCTATGACAAAGAAATAGTGGAAAAAGACTTACCATCGATTAAGGAGTCATTGAATAGAATAGATAATTGTAGTCAATTGAACATATGGGATTCAAGTCAAGATGCATATTATTTGTTGCAGTTATAGAGAAATTAACGATAATGCAACACAAAAAAATGCATTAAACAGAGAAATGATTGATAATGTAACATAGAAATGCATTAAACCTAAACCTTAACAATTTTTAGTCAAAATCTGCTATCAGAATACAACTAAACATTATTTGAAGGAGAATCACAAATGTCTTTAATGAAATCCAGAAGGATAATCATTTCATTAATTCCCAAGTATAGCGTATAAATTTTATACAACATTATTGCCTATTATAGGAAAAAGATTTACATTGGTATAAAGTTTTGTTTATTGATTTTATTTCCTCTATCATATGGGAATCCTTAACAATCTGAAACCTGAATGGTATAAACATTTTATCAACCAACAAAGACGTAATTTTCTTCCTTCTAATTTTCTTTAATTTCAAGTTGAATCCTTGACCTGCAAACATAGGATGGAGCAGCCCAGTACTGCTCTCCACCCAATCGAAGGACTAAATAGTCCACCCCGAGCGGGAGGCAAATCCCATATGACTCAGACAAAAAATTTAACATATAATGATCACATAGACATACTCACAAACACATTCACAAAGAACCCATGCGTGGGATTCTTCAAAGGGGGAGAAGGGGGATTCCCTTCCCTCTTGGGGAACAAGTTTTACAAGTTCATTATCTTCATCTCAAACTACAACATCAAACCTTCTTATTCCCAAAACCTACTTCACATCTCTTTCTCATCCAATCACTCCCACACTCCATCACCCACAACTCCAATTCACCACACAACCACAACCATCCTCAACTCCTCCCATTCCACCCATACTCACATTTTGTTACACTCCCCAAAGAGAGGCTTTGCACCCTCCTCAACACCACATGAAGGAGGCTCTCAACCCGTAGGTGAGATTAGCTCCTTAAAAATACACACAAAACCCCATAACACAAACAAGAATACTACAAATAAAAAGAACACACATACTCTCAACTCAACAGCAAAATCTACAACAATTTGCAACCTCATAAAGAACAAAATAAACAAATAACAAACCTACCTTGGTTGTCCAAGTTAAGATCAACCCAAATCCCAATTGATATGCAAATCCTTCTTCCCAGCAAGATCCCTTTTCCCTTGCTTTTTCAGCCACTTCCAAATAGAAACACAACTTTTTACACCCACTTCCCTCAAGCAAAATCAAGAATTTTTTTCCAAAAAGAATGAAGAGGCCTAACCATAACCAAACCCCTCTCTAAAAGAGAATCCCCCGCAACTTTTCAACTTCTCTTTAAAATGAAAAGGTCACACAAATTAAAACATGATTCCCTCTAAAAAAATAATAAAATGAACACAACTACACCCAACATACAATCCCTTCCCCACTTTTAAAATAAAATATATATATATATATATATATATATATATATATATATATATATATATATATATATATATATATATATATAGAGTATATATATATATATATATATATATATATATATATATATATATATATATTTTGACATATGACTTTTAATTCCAAATCTTAAGGACTTGGGCTACCCACCTGCAATATCTCAATCAAAAGCATTAGTACCCTTTTTGGAGATTATAATAAAAAAACAAAATATAAATATGAAAATTTTCTAACATTAAAGAATTATGAACAATTCCATGTTAATTAAATGAACATATCACATCATCAATAAGCAATAAATATCTAAATATGTAGATTTAATGTTTATGTTCACAAATCAAATAACAATATCCATGAACCAAAATCACCACATAAACCATGTCCAAAACACCATACTACATAAACATGAAACCGAATCAAGGTCTCCAAAGTAACATTGACTATACCCTATATTCTCCCCCTCAAGTCTCAAGCTTCCTCCTACAAGCTAGCAAAAAAGTATGGAAAAACAAATCTCATTTTAGTTGAATCCTCCCAAGTACAAGAATACTCATCATAAGGATCCCACTGGACCCTAACCTAGTCCAACTATCATCCTTGCAGGGCCAGGGTTCGTCAATCCAATAGGCGAACTAGCTCCAATGTTAGCTATCCATCCTACACCACCTATAGAACATACCACTATAGAACATGTGATATATCATAAATAAATTGCTTAAGCAAAGATACATGAAAAACATTATGGATCTAGGACAGGCTGGGTGGTAATGCTAAGCAGTAAGCAACTAGACCAATCCTCTCTAGGATCTCAAAAGGACCAACGAATCTAGGTGCCAACTTAGAACCCTTCCCAAATTAGATAGAGATATTATGGGGTCAAACTCGCAAGAAAACTTTCTCCCCAACCTAGAACTCAAGATCAACCCTTTTGGTATCAACATACTGCTTCTATCGATCTTGGGCTATTTGCAATTGTTTGTGGATCTGAGATACCTATTGATCCATCTCTCAAACAATCTCAGGCCCCAATGTGACCTAATCCCCAAGCTGGTCCCAACTCAAAGGGGTCCTATAGGGTCTACCATACAAAGCCTCATAAGGTGCCATCCCAAATGAATTATGATGCCCATTTTTATAAGAAAACCCCACTAAATACAAGTACTCCTCCCAACGAGTTTGTTGGTCCATAACATACATCCTAAGCATATCTTACAAAACCTAGTTCACACGCTCTGTCTAGTCGTCCATCTCTGGATGGTAAGCGGTGTTGAAGTTAAGTTGAGTGCCTAATGCTTGCTAAAGAGTGGTCCAAAAGGATGAGGTGAAAATAGGATCTCTATCTGAAATAATTCTCTTCGGAACCCCATGCAATCGAACAATGTCATGGAGGAACACTCTAGCTACAAAAGCGACATTATAAGAGGAACTCATAGGAGAAAAATGTGTTACCTTAGTTAACTAATCCACTGTCACCATAATTGCATCATGCCTACGTGCAGACATAGGAAATCCCATAATAAAATCCATTGATATCACATCCAATTTCCATTCTGGAATAACATGCGGGTACAATAGGCTTGTTGGATGTTGATTTTTTGCTTTTACTCTTTGACACTCAAGATAATAGGCAATGAACTCTGCAATATCCTTACGCATTCCTACCCAAAAGTACAACTTCCAAAGGTTTGCGTGCATCTTCTTAACTCCCCATTGAGCTACAAAGGGTGCTTTATGAGCCTCGACTAGAACCGACTCCCTAATATCACCAAAAGGAGGAACATAAATACGCATGTGATGCTGAAGCAACCCATCAACATCCACCGAAAATCCCTCAAACTTGTCCTTCAAAGGACCTTAACACTAAAGAATTTCACTGTACAACGTGTCCTGAGGCAGTAACTCCAAAATACACCCTCGAAGATCTGTCTTCACCGTCAAAGCTAACAATTCATGTCTATGCCTACTAAGGGCATCAACCACAACATTCTCTTTCCCCTTAATATAATGAATATCAAAATCATACTCATAGAGGAACTCCATCCATCTACACTGCCTAGCATTCAAGTTAGGTTGTGAAAAGATACACTGCAAACTCTGATGGTTTGAATGCAACTCGAACCTATGCCCAAGAAGAAAATTCATCATTTAGTTAAAGTATGGACCACTGTAGCAAACTCCAAATCACGTGTTGGATAATTAAGCTCGTGATTCCTCAATTTATGAGACTCAAATGCGATCACATGACCCTCCTGCATAAGAACAACTCCAATGCCCTCGATAGAACCGTCAATGCAAACCATGAAGTCACCGGCATTTGGAATTGCTAAAATAGGTGCATTGGTAAGTTTCTCCTTCAACAATTGGAAATCTCTCTAAAACTAATTAGACCAAACAAACTTATTTCCTTTCCTTTGGAGAGAAGTAATCAGATGAGCAATCCTGGAAAACCCCTCCACAAATCTTCTATAATAACCAACTAGCCCCATGAAACTCCTTACCTATACTACATTAGTGGGCACATGCCATTCATCTACTACAATTCCATCTCCTAAAATAATGTGCCCTAAGTATTGGATTTTTCTCTGAAAGAATTCACACTTGGAGAGGTTGGCATACAATTGTTTTTCTCTCAACATTGCAATACTTGCCACAAATGCACCATGTGCTCATCCACGGTGCGAGAATAGATCAGTATATCATCAAGGAAGATAACCAAAAATTGATCCAAAAATGTATGAAAAACACCATTCATCAGGATCACGAAGATCATTGGAGAGTTGGTTAAACCGAAAGAAACAACAGTGAATTTGTAATGATCGTATTGCATACGAAAAGTTATCTTATGTATGTCAACTTTTGCAACCTTAACTGGTGATACCCTGATTTAAGGTCTATCTTCAAGAAAAAATTTGCTCCCTGGATTTGGTCAAATAGATCATTTATTTTGGGTAGACAATAACGATTCTTAATCGTGAGCTTATTTAACTTCCTATAGTCAATACATAATCGAAGGGTACCATCATTCTTCTTGACAAAAATGATAGGTGCACCCCATGCAAAAATGCTAGGACGAATATGACCTTTTTCCAACAGCTCTTCCAACTGCAACTTGAGCTCCTGAAGTTCTTGTGTTGTCATTCTATATGGGGCCTTAGATATAGGTTGTGCTCCCAGAACCAGGTCAATATGGAAATTGATCTCCCTTCGAGGCGACATTCCAGAAAGCTAAGGGGGAAAAACATCAGCAAATTCTTGAAGAATAGGGTGGTCGTCCAAGGAAGTATCTGGCTTTTCCTCTGATCTATCACTAATGGAGATAGAAAAAAATTGACTCCCTTTCCTAATACAATGTTTACGTTACATAGCAAAAATCATCCTTAGTGACACTGGTCACTTAATTCTCAAGACTACCACCTTCTTGCCCATGTCATCTACACACTCAATAGACTCGTTATGATAGTGGAGCTTGGCCTCATGAGTGCTCATCTAGCCCATACCCAAAATAACATCATATGACCCTTATGGTAACACTCGAAAATCCCCTATAGTAGAAAAATAACTAAAGTCTAATTGGCAATTCCTAACCAAAGAGCTGACAAACATTCTAGCACCTAACGCTAGCTCCACATCGCAATTAGCATCTTGCTTAACCACCACCAGCCTGCACTTATCCATAATGGATGGGGAACTAAAGGAATCAGTAGCACTAGAATCAAAAAGTATAGAAATAGTAACCTTAACAATTTTACCAAGGACCTCTATAACTGATGCTTGATGATGTACCTACCGATTATCAACTGCTGCAAAAATTCAATGAGACCTACCATCATCCCCAACACTAGGTTTTGAAGCTTTCATCTGTTGACCTCTTGTACCAATCTTATTCTGAAAACACTCTCGAGCAATGTGTCCCATACCTCCACAATTATAGCAAGGACCCTTGAGTGGTGCAAGAGTTTGAAACCCTAGTTTGTTGGAATTGATCTTGCTTCCCCTAGAACTCTGCTGAAAGCAAGCATGCGCACCAAATTTTGATTGGGTTTTTTGACCACCTCTTTGTGAAGGAGCTTGCCATGATCTAGTTGGACCCCCCTAAAGTGACTTAGCTCTCTAACCTTGTTGTTATTGGTGTGGTGCTAATCTAGCAGAAAAGGAGCTTGTCCCACCTCCACTCCTAGGTGGTGCAAAAGAGCACTAAATGATTACAGCTTTGAGGAGGTGGATTCTGATGATTATCATGATACCTAGGTTGAATTTCCTTAGCAATAAGAGCTTTCTCCATTGCCTTCCTCAAGGTAGAAGGTTTTGATAGCCATACAGGTCCTGCAATCCCATGATTAAGACCTCTGATGAAGTGATCCACCATAAATTTTTCATCTTGGATATAATCAACATACTGCATCAACTCAAAAAAATTATTCTCGTACTGAGCTACTGTAAGTCCCCTTTGTTGAAGGTCATGAAATTCATCAATTTTGTGTTGTTAGAAGTGATCAATGTTGTATCTTTTCTTAAATCTAGATCCAAGAAAACTTCCTAAGTAACATTATCTAAAGTCAAATTTCCCTTTCTCTCCTCCTTTCACCACCAGGTATCCACATTTTCCTTAAGAAAATGGATATCCAATCTATATTTGAGATTACTACTATAGGTTTTGAGTGCAAAACATTTCTCAATGCTAATCAACCAAGTCTTTACCTCTAAACCCTCAATAGAGCCAGAAAAATGTTGTGATTGAAGACGAAGGAAATCTCAGCTAAACTTATCTATATCAATGCGAGCATCACTCCTTGCTCAAGTGTTATGAGGAGGAGTCCCATAATTTCTAGATTCACCCATCTCGTCCTCAAGATGCTCAGCTCTCTCCCTATTAGGGTTTCTACTGCGCTCTCGGGGTATAAAATGATTTTCATCTGATTGACGTTACTCCTGATAATGGGGTACGAGAAGCCTGTCCTGAATGACATCCACCAACTATTGCAATGTTTGAAGTATTTGGGGCCCATGATCTACATGATCCTTAGTAGATGTTGAGGGTGTAAAATGAGATCTTCGTCAAGGAGGCATGCTATACATAAGACACAAAATTACATAATTACTACCTTAATTTCCCCAAAGCTCCCAAAGTTTTGCAACCTGGGGCTTTGATACCTATGTAATCCCCTTCCCAAAAATAGGCCAAAAAAACTACTAACAAATTTCTAACATAATTGGAAAAAATAGAATAAATAAATATATTCAAAAATATTAAGGCTACTTTACTTACTCTTAAGTAAGAGTTCTTTCTTAGTGCACTATGGATGATTACAATAGAAATGTTGATGTACTTGTCTTTATAGCTAAACCAAAGAATTATATATATTGTAAGTTGGATTTTTATGGAACTTAAACAAGTTAAAAAATTTAATAATACCAATTAAGGGACCACCACATTCTTCACACAAGTTAAAATAGTGATATAATTCTACTAACACTACTTTATGTAAAGTACCACTATCGACCATTCTCAACATAAACTTTAGCAAGTGTATTCACCATAAATAAACATAAACACCGATACAAAAGATTAATAGGTAAAAGTAATAGCCACTACTCCTACGTCGGATACAGATCAAAACTAAACCAATATTGCAAAACAACTAATTAAGATACAAGGAAAACATGATTAAAGATGAAACAAGTCTTTTAATATTTCTAACTTTAAGGAGACATATGATCTAACCAATTCCCACTTACAACCTAATAAAAGAGAATAAAGAACAAAGCTATTAATATGTGCATGACCCCCACATTAAACATAGAATGTAGTGTCACACATTAAATTGTTGGAACTGGTTGCTTGAGTTTAAAATCAATAATTAGTTAGCATTGTTATGTTTCAAGAGCTTGGATTATATACTTAATCTATTAATACAATGATTCATGCACCAATCACGATACTAGTAGGTTACGAAGTCTAGCAGATACAATGCCCATGACTCTGATACAAGGTGCGATGACTGTACCTAGTTCGTCGTGTCAAAATATTTGAAATGCCACTAGTAGAATTTGGCAAATAAATGACCAGGTGACTAAAAATTTTAGTGACAACAACTAAAAATGACTAAATTCTTAAATAAATGAATAATTTGGTCGTTGACTAAAAAATTATTTAGTCACAAAAATAAAAATGACTAAATAGTTATTCACCAAATACATATTAGGCAAAATTTTAAAAACACATTTCGGACAATTATTGGCATGATGTATTGCACGCGTCAATGTATTGGTGCTTATTTGTGTTCATTCACATTCATTACAAAAATATTCCTCACTTTATTTGTTAGTTGCAGGTTATCTTGGCACCAAGGCATTTTGACTAGTTATAGCAGCTACTTGCATGGGCGATAAAGTTTCATAGAGGACCTAGAGACTTCTGAAAAGGCAGGCAATGGCAAGGAATTCAGAGTTTACTGCAATGAATTTGAAGTTGGTGAGGCCCTCTGCAACGAAGTCGGATTTGGGGATGCCCTCTACAACGAATTCAGAGGTAATTTGAAACTCTTATTACATTAAACTCAGAATCTATAGCTTTTTGATTGGCAACTTACAATAGTTACACTCTACTACTCTTAATAATGTTTTCTTACAATCTTGCCATTGTTCTGCTTCATAATGTGTTTGAGATAAATATAATAAAATTTGGGTGTCAGTTCCAAAATAGAATTTCCTCAAACAATTTTGATACATTTTCACTGCAAGCACAAACTGTCCTTGTGCAAAGTAAACATGTGCTAGATTTACCCACACATTATGCATCTGAACAAAGATGTTTCTTGTTGTAGCTTCTTGTACCTATGTAAAAATTTCCTTTGCAATATCAAATTGACCCCTTTCAGCTAGCACAATGGCCACCCCATTTGTAGTATAAAATTTCCTGGTCATTGTCCCAAAAATTTACAATAAAGTTATCTAGCCTTCTCAAGATGTTGTGCCTCCACCTTTGGATCCTCCCACACAAGCAAAGTCAAGAAAATAATTCCCAATTTCCAAGGAATGTGTCAACATAAGAATCTTTGGCATCCATTCATAATTTCTTGTGTATCAATTGTTCTTTGGTTTGCCAACCATCTAACATTTTCAATTCCATTTTTCCCAAGCATAGATAAAGCATTTGATGATTTTTTATCCACCTTAAGTGCATCCCCAATAAATTATAGTCTTAGTTGGATCTCATTACAAGCTTGATCCATGGCTGCAAGACGTAGATATGCATCCACATAACCAAGAAAGTTGAACAATATTAGCCTATATAAAAGATTTGCTTTTTCAATATCATGTAGTTGTTCAAACAACCTAGCAAGATTAAATAGTGTTGTGACTTTATCCCATGGTAACTCAAGTGAAACACCAACTTCTTCTAGTCAATGGAAGAATTTCATATCCTTAAAGAGCACAGGAAAAATTGCAGAATTGGCATTGGGGCTTTTATTTATGAATTCAACCCAAATGTCATTTCCTAATTCCTTTATAAAAGATTGTTGAGCTAACTCTAGTTCATCACACTCAAAATGAAGAACACCAATGTTGTTTAACAATTGAATGGGTACTTCTTCTCCGCTCTTCTTCAAAAGAGACTTTGGTGTCTTAAGTGAATCTAAGGCTGCATCGAGGTCTAATGATATTAATAACTCACCCATCTTGACTACCTACCTTTGCTGAGCATATATATGGCCTACAAATTTTAAGCTCTCACAGTTCTCAGGGTGGACCTCTAGAACCTTTTCAAAATTTGAGAGAGAACTCTTAAGATCTCCCAGCTTCAATTGAACCTGTCCACAAAATCTTGTGGCCTCTGGCTTTCCTTGACTGATGTCATGTAGTAGCGGCCAATGGTGTCATAATCACCTTTACTATGATAAGATTGTGTAAGATTATAATATGAATGAGATTTCATGAGAGGGTGGTTAGTTGAAACAAGAGTTATCTTAGTCAACTGTTCCACAAGAAAATGCTACCCTGCAGTGAAGAAAAAATGGTTTACTAAATGATTCAATGCCATTGCAATGTACAAGTATAATTCAAAGGATCTACACATCTTTTCAATTCCTTCATGAACACTACCTTTTCACTAACTATGAGAATCATACAATTAAAAAGTGCACAAAACTGACCACATATATTTTCCCCCATTTCAAACAACAAAATTGTAAAAAATACTTTTAAAACTTGCA
>VDFB02305620.1:0-19447 GCA_007258455.2 Sequoia sempervirens | reverse complement strand
TACGTTCACCATAGCTGCTATAGAAAAATATTATAACATTTCATAGTTATGTTCCATTTTAATAGATGATCAGTAGTTTGGATTTCTTGTAAACATTGTACCCTTAAGTTCGTTGTATAGTTGTGCAATCCTAGGCTATTGTTCTTGAGATGGTTGTATTTTAACTTGTTATAGCCACAGTAGCAACGTTTTGTAAAGCATTCCAAAACATTTAAAATAAATACAGTTACAATTTGTCTACCATTGCGGATTGATGTTATTTATGCAAATGTAATGAGGAATTTTGATTTTGCTCAGGTCAACAAGAATCAATTAGGGTTTAAAAAAAGTTTGAAGCATATTTAGGGGTGGATAATGTTGTGCAAATATTAATATAATCTAGGGTTTATAAGGTTGTAATGCTACAAGTAACATTGATACAAATTTAGGGTTTGTATGGATCCAATTTAAATATTTTTAAGTCTATTAAAATTAGTTACCCTAAATTTAGCATGAGATATTACAGTGGTATCAAAGCTAGTTTTCTTGTTAGCTTGTGAATCATGGGATTCCTAAAGCTGCTAATGTGTGGCACAAGCTCTTTAGGAGCCAATGGTACAAAGAACAAAGGTGATGATGACCACAAGCAAAGAATAGTGTTTGAGTTGGTTGATAGACCTCTCAGATCCACTTCCCCTAGCAGAGAAGAAGAAGAAGAAATTGCTGCTAGTTTCAATATATATATGACTCATCAAAGATTTAGGAAAAATCCCTTTTCTACATTTCAAGATATTAATGAATTCATCAATAGAAAAAACTGCAAAATGATTTGCAAGGTACCAAAATCTACCAAAATATTTGAAGGCAACTTTATCATTTAAAAAATATGCAGAATTCTCTTTCCCAAACTACCCAAAGTGAATAAGAACAAGAAGTGCAACCAAACAGCAGAATCAACACAAAGGGATCAAAGATCTAGAGATAAGACTACAGCCACAAAGTATGCAACAAAATCCAATTCTGACTAAAACATCACAAGATGAAGGAAAGTCAAAGGTGGTTATGGAGGAGGTCAATGGGCATTGCAAAGAAAAATGTTCTTGTAGGAAGAAGAGTTAAAACCAAAGCCAAAAAACAAACTACAACATTAGAGCAATCAACGCATAGAAACAAATTTCATTATAAGGAACCTGGTCATGAGTAGAAGAGGAGCTCTTATGTTGCAAGGAAGATGATACCAAAAATGAGTTTAGAAGAAAGGAACTTTGCCCATGCAAAAAATCTTGGGAACCAAGCCACAAATGTCGAAGCAAAGAAGAGATGAAACCAAAGGAAGAATCAGAGAAGTCTGATAAAAAGCTTGAAGTAATGGTGAATGCAAAGGACCTTGTACTTGATGAGGAAGAGAGAGATGAGAGATTGGAGATAGGTTCAACCAACTACAAAAGAGAAAAAGGAATATATGAATCCCTTATATGAGGATGCAACAACTTTGGTCCAAGAAGCAGAAAGGATAATGTACACAACTCTTGATAAAGAGTATCTAAATCCATTATATGAATCAAAAATTATGGCAGTTGAGCATGAGTTAGAGGATAAGTTGAAGCTGCAAGGATGTGAAAGGAAGTAGATGTTAGAAGAATATCCCATGCAAATGGAAGGTATGGAATCTAACGCAAGAAAGGATATCTTTTTGAATTTTGGCAATGTAGACCAACAAAGTATATATCTATTATATCTTAATGAAATCAAGGAGAAAGCATCACTTGTTGAATGTACAAGTAAGAAAATAGTTCCTTTTCAATCCACACATCAATCATCCAACGTTTGATGAGTTGAGGGATATCTATGAAAAAGAAAGTGAGAAAAGTCTTTTGAGCCCTCAAGTTGAAGGTGTTTGATTTAACAGAAAAGTATGACTTTAATACCTTGCATAATCATATTGAAGAATGTGCATTGAGAAGTACCCCATTTAATTCTAGTCTTGAAATCTGGAGCCATAAGAATGTTTGTGATGATGTCAATGTTTTTACTTCAGCAAAGGTAGTGTAATGTCCCCTTTTGGGTCCTAAGCTTCCCAATGACTGTTAGCTTATTTTCGGAGATCCGTAGGCTATTCGGAGGGGATTTTAAGGTTTCCAAGATTCTTGGAGATTTCTCATCGGCTTTTTGAGAGGTTGTTACTATTTTTAGCAGTATGTCGTTTTTAGTAAGTGTTATTTCTGGCAATGGTCCTGGTAGCAATTCAATGCAGGGTTACTATTTCTGGCAATGGTAGTGTTGATGTGATTTTTGTGACCAACACCAAACAGCAGAATAAAGTATCCAACGGCTACTCCATTCTCTCTTGATCAAAGTATTTTGTACGCTAAGATTGCAAGAGAGATCGTACTTTCAACTCCAAGGTTCCTTCAATGCAGTGGAGTACACTCAGTTGGTTCGTTGTGATATGTTGTTTTCACGAGGGGACTTACACAATTGTTCAAAAGTTTGCAGCTGACAGCAGATTAATGAAGGGGATTTTCGTGCAATACGGATGATTTGGCAATGAGGTATGTGTTTCCTATACTAACCAAGAATATATTGAATTGAAATGAGTGCAGGGTTTAGAAGATCTAAGTTCTATCCTAAAGCGGGACGTGGGATCAATGTCAACAGGCTTCAACCGGACTTTGCCTTGCCTCGCGTTGGACAGCTTCAACAAAGTCGGTGCAATCTTCAAGGGAGCAGCGAAAGGTATTCAGATTACAACTCAACATGCAAATACCATCAAGACGACGCATACAAACACATGAATCGTAATCGAAGTTAAGTTTGAAAAGTATTCCAGTTGACCACACAAGGCAAACTTACCATGAGTAAGCTTGCTAGTGGTATGGATTAGATGAAGCTGCTTTAATCAAACACCACAATCCATAACTAACTACTTGAATGAAAATGAAAATCACTCTAATTTAAATCCTACTTGAAGTAGAAGGACGAAGAAATCTTGCTAGTTGCTCATAACAAAAGACAAAATCATCATCAATGAAACTCTTTTTATTATGATAGTTTTCACAACTTCTTACAAAGTTCTCAAGGGAAAACTTTCCTTCTCCTTCAAACTATGCTATGCTAACAAACTATGCTAAGCTATCTCAACTATACTATCAGTCTCTCTGCTCTATTCTCTGATCTCTAATCTAATAATGTACAAATGAGGGGGAATCCCCCTTTATATAGCTGGCCAATCTCAATGGACGGTCCAGATTAAATTACAATGGATGGCTTAGATCGAGCCACGCATGCCCTAGACTAGATTCTGCCCTAATAACCGTCAGAAGGTGGAGGAGTGGTGCAACTAATGAGCATAAAAATGGCAGATTCCTCCTTTGACCACTATGGGCAATTAATGCCCACTACCCTTCTAGAAGATTCTCGTCCAGGATCCTGTTCCCATTGTTCTCTCTGACCACGAAAGCAACAAACCGGGAAAACACTGCATCAACCTCTTGCTCAAAAATGGCTGGGATAAGATTAAGCTGATACTCGAGGATGGCAATTGTTTGCTCCTTCCGGATACAAGATTTTCTCTAGGCCTCGATGGATTCCTGTGTGCTTTGAATAATAGCGGAGAACGTGGAGATATTCTCAAAGTCAACTTGAGCAAATACTCTCATTTCAGTGAAGAACGAGTGCAATCTTCCCTTCAAACCATCCACCGTCACCTCCTCAGGAGTTAGCCGTTTTGTGAACAATGCCTCCAGCGTGTTGAAGATGCCCTCCTGAATGTTTCCCATGGCCTTCCTAATCTTGACTGACTTTGTCCTTGCCGTGTCAAAGAAACCTCGGCCGATGAACGCTGCGGAATACCAGCCGGGAAAATCATATCTATCTCCAACCTGAATTACCCCTCCTTCAATCAAAGTCTGCACTGGCATATGCATCAAAGCAGCTAGGCGTGGAATAGTCTTATCTTGAAAAATGTGAGCATCACTCCATGCCTATTCAATGTTTTCCATACGGGAGAGGATGTTGGAAGCATGTTGGAAAGAAGAGACAAGATCCTCAATGAATCTCTCAGCCTCAGCACGAACACCGCCAATCCACTTGTCTCCCTCCTGAATTGCCTTCTTCATTTCCTCGAGCCCGCTAACTGATTCTCATGGAAGCTCAGTTGGAAGATCCACCGCTGGGTTCTCCTGAGCACACGGACGTGCTAGATGTTGCACATGCCCAATTAACGCCTTATGCTCCCTTTTCAGCCTCTTGTATTTTTCTCCCTTTCGAATCAATCTATCCTTCAATGCCTGGAAGGAATTTTCAGCTTCCTCAATCACTTGTGCTCCAATAGGACGCCACAGTTCAACTGTAGTGATCGTGTAATTTTCAGGCATTGCTTCATCTAGATCACATTCTTCCCTCGAAACCACAACATGAAGAGTGCGAGAACCGGACTCATCTGTCTCCATCCTGGAGTACTTTCTGGCTCTTTTCCTCTTAGGTGACCCGCTTATTCTATTAAGGAGCTCTTCCATCTCTATTGTTGGGTCGGTTTCATCCTCTTGATCTCTTCTTATCGCACTTGTGAGCCAATTTGGAACATCCTGCTAAGCGCTACAGATGACAAGTGGCTGCTCTCTCGTTGCTTCTACTTCATGAACCTCCTCTTTAGCAACATTTGGTTGAGGCTCATCCATCTCCATGTGTTGCCTATCGTCCTCAAGACCTCAAACTTCAGGCTCTGTAGTGTTTTCATCTTCAAAGGCTGCCTCAATCGCACGATCCAGGTGAGTGTCCGTTTTTGTTTCCTCACCTTCATCCGGTTGGTTAGCACTCCCAGGAGCATTAGCGCTCTGACTATTGAGCTCCCTAGGCAATGGTTGGTTGACTTCCTCCATTTCTTGCTCTTCATTCACTCTAACCCTCTGACTTGCAAATATTGAAACTTCTTGTAAGCTGGAAGAGTGAGCCAACAGCTGCGTAGGCGATGCTTCCTCCGTCCTTTGAGGCTCTGGCTGAACTGGTTCCTCTTCCTGTGGCTCTATAGCTTGGGCAGCCTGTTTTCTCTTTCTTGTTGATGTCGGTGGCCTTTGATCGCCCATGAGGTTGTACATGAGGGCAATTCACTTGCTTTTAAGCCTGTGAACATGTCTATCCACCCAGCTCCTTATGAATGTTAAGACTAGCATAGACAATGTGTCCAAGTCTGTGATCTCCGATTCTGCCCAATCAGGTGGTGGAACTAGCATGCCCCTCACTGATTAATAATTAGGTTGTGTAACATGGATGTCTTCATCCACTTGATCTAGAACTTGGACAACCTCGCACTCCCTGATCAATTTCAAAGGTAATCTGGAGAACATCCTCCTTTTGATCTCAGCTTCATCTTCTGCATTTGCCCAAAAATCTTCTACATGAGCCTTGTGCCGATATTCTTCACCCTATACCATTCCAATCTTTCTGTGAGGATCAAAGTCCTGTCGGCTAGTGTAGAGAGTGAGGTGATAGAATTGTAACTCCTCCTCTACTTCCTTGGCTGCCTGCAAAGATGGGCACTCCTCAAGTGAATTTGCCATAACAATAGGGAAGTGCAATCCTCCTCTCTTCTTTTTCCTTATGATTTTGTCATAGGCCATGAGTTGCCTAAACACTTCAAGCATCATCATCCTGTCCGTGGGGTACCTTGGCAATCTGTAGGCGTATGAATGGAACCCCGACAGCCTTATGTAAGTGAACTTTGGGAACTGGATAAACCAATAACCATACTCTTCAATCAACTTTTGTGCATCCTTGGATATTCTTTGTTGTGTTCTCCATTGAAGAGTCTTGGTGATGTGCATAGTGAAAGCATCGTTCACTCTCTTGAAGCTGGAGGTATCAGTCAGGTGCAGCTACCTGCAAGCTTCATGGATTTTAAATTGACCGGAACCACATCCAATCGGCTCCTGGTATGTCAATCCTTTATACTTCGTCATCCGAGCTAGCATATAGATGACATACGAACTCATATAAAATGTCTTTGTTCTCCTCAGGATTCTGAATTGCTCATCTATATTGTCGCTGATCATTCTTGCCCAATCCACATACTCTTTTCCCTCCAACACTACGCTGATGTAGAAGAACATCCAAGGCTCAAAAGCGTACACCTATGGGCTTCCATTCACCCGACTGAGCATCATGATTAAATCACAATACTCTTGTTTCAGCTCCTCGGAGATAATCTGCTTTGGCAACTTGGCGCCAGGAGGCTTTGGCTTCCTCATCCATGATATATTAATTCTCTTTGCACACCTATCAAAAGATGAGTACATTTTACCAGCCCTTTCTTTAGACTTGTACAACATTCTCTCCACAGCTGGAATCCCAAACGCCCCTCCAATAGCTTCAAGTGTGAAGTTAGCTAGCAACTTGCCATCTGAAGAGACAATCATTCGGTGATCTGGCCTATAATAATTTGCACACTCCATTATCAACTCAGGACATCGAACTGCTGGTGGAAAACCAACAGCTGCATACAATCCACTTCTCACGATGTTGTGCAATGTTGTTGATGGAGGATGACCAGCCTGCCCATATATTCTCCTTTTGATTGCCTCAAGGTTGAACGAACCAAGGTTGGTATCTGTCAAACCTCCTAGCTTTGACACGAACTTCGATTCAAGAAGGAATGACTTCTTCAGCTGCTTGATGATTGCCTGCCTGGAGGCATTCTCTTTGCCTGCTTCAGTATTTCCAGCTCTACTCGTTCCAGCAGCATCTCCTCTTCAAACGTCAGCCATCTGCAAAATAAAATTCAAGTATTACAATTCCAACTAAGAAAATAAAATTACCACGAGATGGCTGGCATATGGAGTTAGCTTCGAAAATGAAAATCTTCAGCACTAAACTACCAACTCCAAACCTCGAGAATTCTGACTTTAAAACTCAAACTTCAAACTTTAGCTTCTTTCAGCAATATCACCTTCAGTACTTAGAAAAATATTTCACTCAGCTTAGAAATTTCTCACTCCCTCAACAGCCACTTTCAGCTTCAGCACTCTCGCAATCTCAACTCTGCAACTTGTGAAGAAAAATGAATAACTTCAGAGTTCATATAATTGAAAGGGGACGCCCAGTTTAGCAGTTGCCATTAATTCACTCCCCCACTACTTAGCAGATTTCCAATTCGGGAGAGATGACTGGCGAGTTGTCACAAAGATTATGCACAGTCGCCATAGAGTTGTCATAAGAATTTACTATTGCTGGAGATTCCTTCCTCATTCAAAATTTGAAATTTCCCACCTTGACTGCATGTAACGTTCAGTTGACTGAGACATCTTTGGGAAATTTATTAAAACAACTCCAGCATTTAAAATTTCATCTTTGCCTTAGGAAGATTTTATTTCATTTGAGAAATTTTATTCATTTCATTCTTTAGCGCCTTAGAAAAATTTATATTTCTCCCGGAGAAATTTCATCAATCGTGACCTCCAGCATTTTAAAATCACAAGGCCAAAATTATTTTCCCCTCAGAACATTTTCAAGACCTCCCAAAATATTTACCCCTTAGTAAATATTTCTCATCTTGATTAATTCATGTGTCTAAACAAAGGGGGACATTTAATTTTTCAACTTTGGAAAATAATTTTAATCAAAGTTCATTCAACTTCTCCAGCCTTGGCGCATTTGCTAAGTCAAGCTTTCATTTCCAATGCCTATAAAAATTCTAACATGCACTCATCAATCTAGGCGCATTTAGCACTATATACTCTAACTTCTCATGCCTTAGGCATTTTCTCCAATCAATCCCCTCAACTCAGGCGCATTTGACCCCTTGTAGTTTCATTTTCCAACACTTGAACCTTTTTTTACCTTGTTTTTGTCTTGGGCGCATTTGGAGGTATCCACCTTCAATTTCAAGTACTTTTCATCTCCTTACAATGTTTGGCGCATTCTGGGGGGTAAACTTTCATTTTACAAAACTTAGAAACTTTTCATCATCTCCCAGTTGGCAAGGCGCATTCAAGGGTAGTTGCTTCAAGTTTTGAACACTTAGATATTTCTCCAAGCTCTCCATGCAAGTTGGGCGCATTTAGCTAGGTCTAGTTTCAGCTTTCAATACGTAGAAAATTTTAAACTTTCTCTCCAAATCAAGGGCGCATTCAAGACCTTGAGCTTTCAATTTCAAGTACTTAGAAATTTTTCTAACTTCTCCTCCCAAGGGTGCATTCAAGGGTAGCTACTTCCAATTTGTGATACTTAGAATATTTCACTACCAATTCCTCTGAAGGTGAGGCGCATATAGGGGTCTTAGCTTCTAGTTTTCATACTTAGAAAAGTTTCAAACTCCTTCTCCAAATCAAGGGCGCATATGACCCTTCCAGCTTTGAGTTTATTTGCCTTAGAAATTTCCAACATTCTTCCCCTCAAGGTTGGGTGCATCTGGGACTAAGCCTCCAATTTTCATAACTTAGAAAATTTTTGGAGCTTCTCTTCTAGCTAGGCGCATATGGAGGTGGCTACTTCAAATTCCAAGCCTTAGAAACTTTTCTTACCTTCTGTAATGTCCCCTTCAAATTAACCTTTTGAGAATCAGTGGATTAGCCTATTACGTTGACCCTCGTAAGCTAATGGTTCCGGTTAGAGGGTCACCTGATTGGGCACTTGGTCGGTAAAATGCAGTGTTGGTATCCGGAGTATGGTGACGTGGTGAATTTGTGTGTTCGGCATGTCTTTGGTGCTTAAAATTATGATCTTCACCATTATTTCACCCTTCTCAGGCTTTGGGGACCATGTGTCTATTATTTAAAGGGGTCACTTTCTATTTTTCAGTTACTATTCATGGCTAAAGTGAAAAAAGACAACTTAAGTGAATAGTGTTTTTTTTAATGAATAGTATTTTCAATGAGAAATTATAAGAAGGCAAGAGAAAGTTCGACCCAAGTATGTTATTGAGTTATTTTGTTGCTTGAGCTTTGAGAGTTGGAGATTGTGGAAGAGGGAAACTAGGGTTTCCTGATTTCAGGAGTGGGTAAGCCTGGTGGGGCTTTGTTCTTCATTTTCAAGCTTCTTGATGGTGTGAAAGACCACCTTAAAGTTGCAGATTAGAATTTGGATGCATCATTGGAGCCATATTTTGCTGTTTGCAAGTGATTGAAGTCATTTTTTGAAAGGGTTGTTGCTGCTAGAGACTCCATTTGCCATCTAGAAGGTGTTGCTTGCATTTTTGGAGATTTGGGAGCTGATTTCTACATCTACAGCCAGCCGCCATGTTTGAAGGTTTGTGACAGCCAAAGGAAATAAAACGCCTCCCTTTAGTGGCTGCTTTCTCATCCAAAGTGGGCGCCCTTCACCCTAGAAGACCTCCAATCAGAAACTTGATGGGAGAAATTCATACTTCAGCCTTTGTGCGCATTTTATTGAGGACGGGTACTGTAGCAAACACTATTCACTGTGTGTTTTGACTGTAAGTAAATCTATGAAGTAAATTGTATCTTGTTTTTTGAAACGAATGTAAGCTATCCATCTTATGTACTCTCTTATGTAATGAAGAAAGCTTCTAGACTATCAAATTGAGTCTACTCAAGTTATCATAGTAGTTTTAGTTTATTTTGAGTTCCTTTGTATGCATATACTTGTTAAAATCATTAGATCATTGGCACAAAACTCAAAAACACAAAACACAACAAACAAATACCAAAAACAAACACAAATCAGACCTACAAGCACGGTGAAATCATCGCAGCAAAATGTCGGATCATTACACCTTTCCTCCTTGCTTAGGCGTATATGACCCCCTCTACTTTCAATTTTCGACACTTACGATATTTCTTCATGGCATCTCCTTCCAAGGGCGCATTCAAGGGCTCACACTTCAAGTTTAAACGCCTTAGACATTTTCCTACCCCTCTTCAAGATTAAGGCGCATATAGGGGTCTCTTCTTTCAATTTACAACACTTAGAATATTTCCAAGTATCTTTCTCTCCAAGGGCGCATTTGGCATGGTGGACTTCAAATTTGCAACACTTAGTTAAATTTACTCAACCCAGCATTCTCAAAGGCGCATTTAGGGGTTGATACTCCAACTTTCCATGCCTTAGAAAAATTTTAATCACCCTCTCCTCTCTTTGGGCACATATAGGGGTCTCTTCTTTCAATTTACAACATTTAGAAATCTCCCAACCTCCTTCTCTTAGCTAGGGCACATTTAGCATAGTGGGCTTTCAATTTGCTTTCCTTAGAAAAATTTGAATGGCCTCTCTCAAGTTTAGGCACATACAAGGGTGGCAACTTTCAATTTCAAGGACTTAAACAAATTTCAAGTTAGCTCCAAGCTTAGGCGCATATGAGGGTGGGGGCTTCTAATTTGGAAGACTTAGCCAATTCTCAAGCCTCCCCCCTTTGACCTTGGGTGCATTTCACCCATGGAGCTTCCAAATTTCCAGACTTAAACAAATTTTGAGCTCTCCCAGGTTGCTAAGGCGGATTTGAGGAGGGCTACTTTCAATTTCATCAAACTTAGATGAATTTTCCAGTTTTTGTCCGACTTAGGGTGGATTGTTCATGATATCCTCAGCTGCCCCAACCTGCTATTTTTAGAAAGTTTCGCATTCTTCGTGTTTCAAGCTGATTTCTAGCTCAAGAAGGCTTGATTTTCGCTTTGCCTCGATCCTCGTGATGTGACTGAGCTGTTGGCACCTGATGCTTGCATGTACCTGCCATTTTTAGCAACTTACTAAAAATAGTAACTGTTCAGAATGAGCTCAAACTTTGCGTGCCAATTGCCTGAAGGATGTTGATCGTGACTGGACGAAGCTTCTGTGTGACCCTCGTATTTCACCCTACTTTTTAGGCAACCCTAGTTCCTCTGCATGGACCTGCTAAAAATAATAAGTGCTTGACTTTCGAACCTTTGCAACTCCGTTTGATCTGAAATTCGCTCCATGGGGTCCTCGTCATGTGCTTGACCTGCTCACACTGGTGGCTCGCGCATACCTGCTATTTACAGCCCTGTTTCAGAAGTGACTTATGTTGGCGTTTAAATTCGCACCTCTGGAATGCGTATTTGAAACGGACAGCTATGAATAGATAAACTGCTCTTCAAATTAGGAGGGGAAGCTCCCTCTTACTGATGGTATTCAAGAAAGTAAACTAAAACTAAGTTGCCTATCTTTTTGATCAGCTAAAGCACAAGGTTTATAAAACACAAACGCCACAGCTGAGATTTTCTGATTTAAGAACTTCAACTACGACTAACTTAAACTAAAGACGTTTCTAACTTCTCAAGTAATAAGCAGAGCAAGAGAAACTAGAAATGGACAAGGATGATTCTCTGACAAAGTGCTTCAATAAACTCTTTTCCAACAAACATCTACACACTTCAATGTAAGCTGAAATCGAGATCATAAAAGCATAACCAAAATAACGGAAATCTGAGATTTTGGACCAAGGCAAAGGAGGCTCATGATTTTATTACTCAAACTTCTAGAACAAAGCTCACTTCTAACATGCCTGGAACAAGAAATTGCAGCTAAAGAGGCTTGCAATCTTGCTCTTACACAATAGAAACAGCAATCACACTAACTCCTTGTTGGCTAAAGAGGCTCAACAATTTGCTATCACAACACAATTGAACGACACTTGAATAACAAATAGAAGGAAAAATAGGCTCGCTTTGTTATCACCAAAGCATGGTTGAAGAAACTAATGAGCAAAGGCTCTTATTTATAGGCAAGCAGAGGAGTAGGGAACCCTAAAATCTCCTTGCTTTCACAATCTAGGGCTTGCTCAGCAAGCAAGCTTTATTACTAAATCTAGAAAGAAGATAACGTCTAACACCTAAGAAAGCGGGAAAAAGCAGGAAACGCCAACTCTTCTTTCTCTTCCTCAAAAGATGGATAAGAATTGCTCCAAGAATAGAAAGAAAGCGGAAAGAAAGCTTCTAGATGAAAGTCGCTTTAAATCTCAATCATATCCACTAAAAAGCAGGAAACTGGGTCCTGATCAGGTGCATTGATACTATCTAAGGCAATATTCTGATTCTCCAAGATCTCCTCGCCTTCTGTGATCAAACTTAGAGAATCCTTCACTTCTTCAGCTACTTTATGAGTTCTAACATCACTGCCCAAAAAGATGACTCATTAATTGATAACTTGGCGGCTCTGCAACTTTATGTTTCTGACACCTCTCTTGATTTCCAACAGAAGAATATTGCACAACTCTTTTCTGATACTTTTCTTTTTTCTCATATCACACCTCTCGTTCTTCAGCTGAGATGATGAAGTTTTGACATAATGCTGATTTGGTCTCAAACTCGAGGGGAGTGTACTCCATATTGAAAACCTTGAAGAATGACTGTAAACTCGCCTATGTTCAGACAAGTTCTGAGCAACTTTCTATTTTTAGAATGCTGGTTTTTCGTCTTCAAACGGACAAATTTTTGGAAATTTTTCTGAGATATGGGTTTTGCTTAGAATTTCGTTGCAAGACAACCCAGATCGTCCCTTTTTTAAAATCTTAAATTTTGATCTTAAAAACAGCAAACCCTAATTTCTTCAATTTTTATCGTAAAAGTCACACTGGGTTTCGCTCGTAATATGATTAGAAATGGACCCAGATTGATCAGATTTGAAAACACTGATGGCTGATTGAAAAAGCGCCAACCCTAGAATTTGAAATTTTCTTGAAAAAGCTGTGATATGGGTTTTCTCCAGAAGACTGTTTTGAGAGGACCCAGATGATCCAAATTTGCAAACCCTGAAGATTTCACTGACATGCAAATAAAAAGCAGTTGCTGCAACTTGATGAAAATTTCTTGAAAAACCTTCAGAAGAACGAGTTGAGCAGACCCAGAAGGCTGAAAATTGAAATCTTTGATCTTCTCCTTCAAAAATTTGATCTTCTGGATGAAAAAGCATGAAAAAGCAAGATCTTATGTTGCTGGTCTGAAAATTATTTATGAAAATCAGCAACCTTGGGCTCTTGCTTTTTGAAATAAAACCTCAAAGTTGCTGCTCCACTTTTCTTCTTTGAATGTTACCTAAAAAAAAATGATGAAAACTGAATGGAAGAGATGTCTTAAATAGATTTAGGGCTTGAAATAGTTTTGCTTTCTTTTGTTTTAATCCATGCAAACCCTAAAACCTTCTCATGCAACGAACTTGGACATTCCCTTCAACTTGCAATTTTGAATCTTTTGAAAACTTTGAAAATTTCACTAAGGCATTGTAAGTTGGGTGCCTTTCTTGACTAGAGGCGCCCATTTTCTCCAGAGTTAGCCACTTTTTGAGAATTTTCAACTTTTCTTTCATTTTGACCCTTGGTTTGACCTCGATCTCCGGCTTCTAGACTGATCCGATGAACAAGCTGGATGATTCATCGCGTAGACTGACTGATTCTGAGAAAATTGTTCTAGAGGCACCTCTGGCGAAAAACTTCGTTTGGACCTTCAAATTCATGGGAGCCCATTTCCTCCTGGGGCTCCGAACTTTCACAGTGTTAGCCATTTTTTCATGATTTTCAAGTTCTTCATTTCCCTTTGATCTTTTGATGAATTCTCTGTTCCCGGGGCTACGCTGATCCGATTGACTGGCTGACAAGCTCACTGGATAGCTTAGCTGAAATCAACGAGATGATCCTGGAGACTGTGTTGGTGAATTCCATCATCTTAGAGCTCAAAAGTTTGGGCGCCCTTCTTCACCAGGGGCGCCCATGTTTACCAGACTTAGAATTATTTTCATTTTCATCACCTTTAATCTTCTTCAGATGATCTCGTCAGATCTGGAGTTCTAGGCGTCGGATTGACTGATGGTTGGGCTCGTTACGAAGCTGACGAAGAATGAGGAGGGGTCTTCTGGGAGAGATTTTGTCGAAAAGTGAATTTTTACCCCTCAAAAGCTTGGGCGCCTTTTTTGACTAGGGGCGCCCATTTCATCCATACTTAGTCAAATTTTCACTTTCCTGTGTTTGCTTCAGAACTTTGAAATTCAACTCTTGTTGGACCCTCCGTTCAGCTCCTCGTATCTTGCGACTGTGAGCTCCGATAGGCGTGTTGGACATCTCGTTTGAAAGCTTGATCAGCTGCAAAGAGATCACGTTAGACACTCTTCTGTGAATTCATTCGTTTGACCCCCTGAAAACTTGGGCACCCTTCTTCACCAGGGGCGCCCACTTTCTCCAAACTTAGCCATTTTTACTGTTTTTCGACTTCAAGTTTGAAATCTTTATTCTACATGTTCGTCTTCGATCTGAATTTGCCGGAAGATGGCGATTCGGATGATCTGACGAAGACAGGCATGTTGAAGCTGATTGAAATCTGAAGAGACTGAGCATATTTTCAAACCCTAAAAGCGAGATCAAATGCCTCAAAAAGCTGGGCGCCCTTCTTCACCAGGGGCGCCCAAAGTCTCCACACTTAGTCAATTTTTTTGATATTTCTCATTTCCTCCACTCTGACTTCTGTGTGAAACCTCCCTATTCAGCTTCGAATCCCGGATGACTAGATGATCTGATAACTGTGCCGTCGAATTCGTCGCGGAGCTGGCAGAGAACTAAACAAGTTTGGCTGGGGGCACAAACCCTAATTTTGTCATCTGATGCCCTAAAAAGATGGGCGCCTTTCTTTACCTAGGGCGCCCAAACTTGCCAGTGTTAGAAAATTTTCATCAATTTTTCAACTTCTTCGTTCTTCGAGCTCGTCCACCAACTTGCCTTCTGTCAAATGCTTTGAACGTTGAATCTGACGCCTGGCAGCTGGCTAACCTCCATTGATGACCTCTGAGCTCCAGATATGCTTCTGAAAAAGTAGAATAGACCCAGTAGGGCAAAACTGACTATTTTGAGGTTCTGGCTGCACCAGCCTGATATGGGAGTGATTTGGACCAATCAAAATCAGTTTGGACCCTGATGGACCAACTTTCTATTTTAGAAACTTTCTATTTTTATAAAGTTTTGCCAATATCCATTTCCAAAGAAACCCAGAAAAAGTTACTAAATTTAGAAAATTTCTAAAAATAGCAGTTTTCCTAAAATTTAGGGATGAAAAACTGAGATCTGGGTTTTGTAGGTTAAGCTGCTCTGAGCAGACCTAGATCGTCATATTTTGAAAATTTTGCACTTTAACCCCTCATGCAAGACATGCACACCCAAATTTTGACCTTTTTGACTGATTTAACAAGACTTTTACTCATTTCTTCAAAATGTCTAAGTGTAACAAAATTTTAAATTTGGGTTACAACAACTTACTATAAATAGTAAGTGCTCAGATCGCCTTCAAATTTTACCAATGGATTCCTTGAAAGATATTGATCGTGATGGGATACACCGGTTTTTGGAGATTCTGGCGTTTGACCCCCGATTTTGGGTCCCGAAGCTGGAAACCCTAATCTGATTTGCATGTTGCTCAAAAGATCTTCGTTTGACCCCATTTCTGTTGCATGTCACTATGTCTGTGATGTTGAACCGCTTTCCAGGTGAGTTTGCATGTCACACTGCTCGAAAAACCCAGAAAAATGATCAACATGCGAGCACTGGCTAAAAATAGCAAGTCTCGGAAAAGTGATCAACTCCACTTGCATGTTACCTCGTTGTGAAGCTCACGGAAAACCCAAAAAGATTATGTAGACATGCACTGAGAAATCTTGCATGCAAACCCTAAAAATAGCCTCTGAAGCCCGAATCATTGAAAGTCATCATCTCATTTTGCATGTTATATCGCTGTGAAGGTCTCGAAAAACCCACAAAGAATCTCCAGACATGCATCTAAAAGTTCAACATGCAAACCCTAAAAATGGCCCCCGAAGGCAAAACTGCTAAAAATAGACAGTTGTTCGTTTGCGCTCGAATTCTGCAAGCGAGGAGTTCTAAGTGTTCTAAGTGCAATGCAGTTGTCAGAATTTGAAAATCCCAAGAAAATAGGCCCCAAATTAGCACTTACTAAAAATAGCAAGTTGTCGAAATTCAGTGAAAATTCAGTGGGAGCCTGCTTGAAGCATCCTAATAGCAGTGCTAAGCTCAGAATATGATTCGCCAACTCAATTTGACCTCAAAATTGTCTGAAGATTGTAAACCCTAATTCATCAGAAAGCCCGCCAGACTTAGCTAGAATTCAAATCTAGGTCAAATGGTAAGTACATCACCAGACAGACCCAAAACCAAAGCCAAAAGACCTGAATGGAGCAAAAATTAGGGGGTCCCCATTTTGAATGGGGTGATGTGTGAAAAGGTCACAATAGGTAGTAGTTGTAGTGGTTGGCATCTTGATATTTTTAGCACTTGGCTTCTCCACCATCCTTGGAGTTTGAAAAACGAAAGGTTTGCAACTTAAGTTAATTTTACAATGTTAAAGTCACTTTTTGACCCCCACACCTAGGATGAATAACTTAAGTTGTTTTAAAAAAGGGGGACTTGAGTTTGGATGCCATGATGGAGACTTAAGTTGTTTTTAAAAAGTAAATTTTATGCATAACTAAGGTGGGCCCCAAAAGTGAAGATATTAAGTGATTTTAATAAAGTATTTTATTCCCCAAGTGTGGCATCCCATTTTGGAGGGAAAAAGCATTCAAACTTCTGGGTCTCAGAGTCTATATATACGCCCTCATTTGCTCTCATTTGGTTATGCTAATTTGTGATAACGAAGTGTTTCCGAAACGCAATGAGATCTCCTTGGGCTTTGAGGACGAAATCCCTCTAAGTCGACTTCAGTTTCAAGATTGCAAGATATCTCCTAGCTGAATAGTGGTGTAGCTCTATTTCAAGGGTTGCAGTTGAGCTCATACGGGTGATGGCTTCCTTGTTCCTTTCATTTTTGGGTTGCTATGATGTCTTCTAGTTTTGCTTTGGTGTGTTAACTCTTCTTGCAGCGTTTTAAGGCATTTTTGGAGTGATTTCTGGATTTTTTTAGTTGCTGGTCCTTGTTTTCCCTAGCCCAACCATACCACCTTTTCATTCACGCTGATCGGAAGACTGAAGATCATTTTGTGGGTGTTTGTTCCTTGCATTCCTTGTACTCGGGCGCCACTTTGCTCAAGTTTTGGTGATTTTAGAGCGAGAGTTGGATTTTTGGGAATGAGTCGACCTACCTAGGGAGGTCGTACCATCTTGTTGGAGGATCTTGTTGGAGGAGTTTTGAGTGGATTTGCTGCTGATCAGTCCTTTTGCGGGTTGCTTGATAGCTCACATTGGATGCATAGGCCTGTTTTGTCATTTTACCGTGATTTGGGGTGATTCTACTAAGTATAGGAGAAGTTATGCTTATTGGATGATTGGTTGGGGTTTTAGGCTTGCTGTTCGTGCATATCAGACTGTTGTCCAGTGTAGCGGACCTGTTGCAGCGACTCATTTGACCTTCCATTGACCTCTGGAGGACCTTCATTGAGATATACTTGTGATATTTTGTGGGGGTGTACTCATACTTTCATTATAGCATCTTGGAGGGGAATTATACTTCATATTTCCATCATTTTCCTTTCATAATAGCAGCTTTTGATGGACTGATATAATTTATGTTGAGCTTATTGTAACACCATCAATAGTACCATTGGTGAATGCTCCTATAATTATCTTTGATACTCACCCCACTAAACAAGTGGTTCCTCCTGCTGAATAAGTGGTTGAGCCTTTTCTTTATGTACTTGTTATTCTTGTTGAATAAGTGGTCGAGTTCTTTATTTGCTTTCTTGTTATGCCCGTTGAACAAGCAAGGGATTGTGTGATTTGTCGACTTGCCGCCAAGTGTTATTTACTTTCTTGCACTTCCCGCTAAATAAGCGAATGATTATTTTCATGCATTTGGTTTTGATTACTCACCCCGCTGAAGAAGTGGTAGCATAGAAGATTTCAGTTTGTAAGCCTTCTCACTGTATGCTCTCACCTTGCCCACATCGGGATCTAGGTGATCAGAAAGTGGAAGGTGTCTATTTCAGTTAGCTTGATTTCAGTAATGCAAGATCCTCTTACACCGAATGCTCTCACCTTGCCCACATCGGGATTTAGATGATCAAAAAGTGGAGGGCTGTTTATTCCGTCAATTATTATTATTGCATTTTGGCTAATGCTAATGGGTGAAGATTTTGGAAAAAATTTGGGGTGGTTGTTACAAGTAGTTAAGAACTCTAATTGTCTACATTATTAGGAATTTTTGTTGCCTCACACCATACCATGGCGAAGTTGTTATCATCATGGGAAGCATCATAGTGAAGCAAAAAAAATCAAGTGTGTCCTTCCACTAGAGTATGGAATTTGGAAGTAAACTGCAACACATGAAGGTTGAGTTTCTCGATGGGTATAATATCATTCTTGTTGATCTGCATCCCATGGGTGACCTATAGAATAATCAATCTAGAAAGATTAATCTTACATCTGCAAAACACGAAATGGTGCTTGGACTTGTCTCTAATCCATCACTAGTAGTAGTTACAAGAAGGACTTCTTGCAAGGGGCATGTTGTTTGGACAAGTAGGGTGGTGGAGAAAATGCATACTAACTTATTTTATGGTAAGCCACATAATCTTCATTCTGGTATTCAAATGTTTCCAAAAATGTATAATGTGGTGTTCAATAAGCAGTCCCCGGGATCACTGTCAGATAAAGGATTCCAACAGGCCTTAGAATTACGTAAGGTCAATCTACCAATAGATAATTGTTTGTAGGGAGTATGTGCAACTTTCATATGCTCTGTGGGTCACATGGAGTTCTTGGTCATACCATAATGTGATTAATGCTCAAGCTACTTTCCTACTCAAGGATTCAATGTTTAGATGAGACAATTTGTTTTGATGAGTTTTTATGACACATTGATGTGTAAAAAGGCATGGAAGGATAAGTTGAAGTACCTAAATCTGATGATTGGGATTCTAGAGCAGCAAGCTCTATTTGGAAAGGGATTCAAGTGTGAAGTTGGGAACATAAAATTTTTAAACTTTGGCTATATCACCATTGCTCAAGGCATGCAGGTGGATAGGAAGAGGATTTAAGTTCTTCTAGTTTGTGCATTTTCTATTACACCAACTCTGTTAAGGAGATCGTTTGGCCTGTGCCACAATAGTAGAAAGTTTGTTGATGGGAATGAAAATACAATCGCTCTTACAGATTTTCAAGCAGTGAAGAATACCTTGGGAAGGATAAATTCAGAATATCTGTATTCAATCAAAGACAGAGATATGACCATCAAATTTGCAAAGATGGCCATAAATGCATCCAAGGAAAAAAAAAGGAAAGATTGATGAGCTCATCTTTGAGCTTAAATCAACCCAAGACTCTTTAGAAAAAGCCCAAATGGTACTTCGAGAGCCAGAAAGCAGCTTGATGCTGCAACACATTTCTGGGAACAAGAGAATGAAGCAAGGCCTGATGGAATTAAGTAGCTAACTGAAGCACTTGATAGGCTTCTAAAGAACTCTTATTTAGAACAGTTTCCAAGAATAATATAAGTTGCTGGAATAAAGTTGGGCTTAACTAAGATAGTTGGTTGAGGTTGTCTACACATAAGAGTATGGGGTTTGCAATGGT